>JAQQAE010006734.1:0-16441 GCA_029823295.1 Pseudamia nigra
AGACTCTAGGGCCTAGAGTCTAGGCGCTTCACAATTCATTATCTCTAGGCCCTAGAGATAATCATGGATTATGATTAGCGCTACACAAATAAAATTGAATTGAATATACTGCATAAATAGCAATTCACATGCACTATTAATGAACTACTCTAACATTTTGAGATACTTTTTTTCTGCATTTCTTTACTCTGTCTCCTTCTTTGACCTTTGTCCTGATTTCTCAGAGTAACTCCTTCATTAATGTGTGTGTACTGATCATTCAGTTGTGGTGTTCTCCTCAGGTCTATGACAGAGTGGCTGGAGAGGAAGTGCTTCCCCTGGACCGGAGGTTACGGAGGCTGAGGGCCCACTGCGGCCCTGTAGCCGGATCCATCTTTGCACTTTTTGCTGTGTTAGACTTCCTCTTCCTGCTGCTTTTGCAGTGGCTGGTGCCAGATCGAATCATGGACATTGCTGTTGATGCCACTGGTCCCCATAGATCATGGAGACAAGAAGTGAACAGCCGAGAGGAAACACATGCTCAAAGTGCCATGAAGGGATCAACAGAATGAGAAAGCTCACTGTAATGATGATTCCAGACCTGTGCCTCATGTTCAGCTGCTTCTACTGTTTATTTTGTCTTGATGGTGCAGACTGATGACATTTTGAACACAGGGAATGTGTTCATAATGACCACATATATTGTTTATATTACTGACCAGAAGGGACCTAGTATGAAAACATTTTATGAAAAATCAAGGTGGGAGTTTTTTTGGAATTCTGTGGGACTTTGAAAGCACTTTTTCTTAATATGTAACTTGGTATCCATTGCACAGGGCTGGAAGAAACCATCCATCCATTTTGTACCCCATAATCCTTGCAAGGACCGGGCAGGGTGCTAGAGCCTACCCCAGCGGACTTCGGGCATACTCACACATGTCAAGCCATGCTGCGCTGAGGCACGTTTCATACCAAAAAAGCAGACTGCTTGAGTAATGTGAGTGGGCCTCGGCCTGGCGTGGTTGCTCATGCGTGAATATGAACACATATGCAGCCAACGTATTTCAGATGTATAAATCTCTTTTCCTGCTCCCTCTGCATCTGCGCCACACAATGAATCAGAAATTTGCTGCCTTATATAATGTATAACCCATTAGAAGTCTGTATGTGACCACAAAAGGACTCGCATAAACCACACAGTTAGTAAAGTTGTATGTAGGTATTGTGACGTGATCTCCTCCTATGTACAGACCTCAGCCCATTTCAGAGCTGTCAGTGGGAGTGGGAGTCAACTTTTGTAACAGATAGTGCTACTGCAGAAAACAAAGCTGCCTATTTTCACGTCGTTATGTACCTCATGTAACATCATGGTTCTGTTGTTAAAGTTCAGATACTGTGAAGCTGTTCATCACTGCAAAAATATTCTGCCCTTTAAATCACTGATATCATTCATTTCATTGATAATGTACATTTTAATATTTATGCAAAGTCTTGGAGTTTCTGTAGTAGCGAATGAGATTTCCACACAAACTTGGAAAATAAAGTCAGACTTATAATCGGTTAATTTTAATGTGTTCATCCAGTATTATTTTGTCTGAAAAATCTAACAATGATCCATGAAATAAACAAAATATCCCCAAAATTAGCAAAATATGTCATTAATATAACTGAAATTAACCAAAAAAAATTAAATTGAAAATGACAAATGTCTACAAAATGAACAAAGGTGAAGAAAAATGACCAAGGATGGACAAAATAATGGACAAAAATCATCAGCACTATGTGTTGAAAAAGAAATTAACAAAAAATAAAAAAAAGACTGATCCATTCCCAAAATAAAGAAAAACTGACAAAATAAAATACATTCTGGCCTTCTGGATACATTGTAAGACCTTTTCAGATGAACAGGAATTGGTTATGACGACTGTGAATGTTTATGGTAGGAGATTGGTATAAGCTGTAGTATTTTTATTATTAGTATTAAATCAAAGTTAAGAATATGAGCTCATTCATACAGCCTATTATTTTTGTGTTTAAATAGCAAAATCCTAAATTGCTGTATTGTGGATTTTGAGTTTGGGACTTAAGGGGAGGACTCATTTATTTTTCGTTACCACATACGTTCAAAATCAACATTAAACATTTATTCAAGGCTTTCCACAATAACAAAAAATCATACTAAAGCATTTTGACAGATTTTTGAGTGCCGTGTACCACATACTGACTTCGAACCAATTTTACTGTAAGCACAGACCAGGAAAAAAATCCATATATAAGGCGCACCTTCGATTTTTGAGAAAATTAAAGGATTTTAAGTGCGCCTTATCATCTGAAAAATACGGTAATCTGGTGAAAACTGTTTTGTTTTGTTCAATTTAGTACATTTTTTGAGTAGTTTGTTCATTTTTGTTGATTATTTTGAGTAAAAGTCCAGTATTTACTCCAGCAGAAGTGCTTTCTCTTGTTCCACGCCTACACATGCATGAACAGACTTGACTCCTGTCGTAGAACCGGTTCAACAAAGACGTTGCCCCTGAGATGAAGTTTCAGCCAAAACAAGTCTCAGTGAAACCAGAGGTGATAACGAGGGCATTCCAGGCTTTTCAAGGCAACAGTGGGGAGTCCAGTAGCGCCTGTTTTCATTCCTGGGAAAAAGCTTGTTTGTTTTTGCAGAGCAAATAAGATCTGGGTAGTACGACCAAAAATGCTGTTATATGAAAAACGTCACCATCTGTCTCCCCACACCACATGATATCACAATATGATATCATGATCATTATTTTACTCCTTTGTAATATGTTATTTTTAGTCCCCGGTGAAAGATGAAGAAATTAGCAATTAGTCTTGCTTTAAATAATTAGTAAAAGACCCAACAAGATGAAAATGATGAAAAAAGATGAAAAAGGCAAAAAAAGGAAACTGACATATGTAAGACACAAAACGACACAGAAAACACAAATTATTTTCTCCCTATTTTTTCATTTGCTTTTGGTAAAGTTTTCTTATTTTCTTATCATTAATGAGACAAAATAAAATGCTTTTGTAAAAATATATCTCAGTAACAACATTAAGATAAAGTACTATTATACAGTATCAGTGATTCTCAACTAGTATTGCCTTGTGAGCCACATTTTCCAGCCGTCATCAATTTGATACGCACTTTTACTGAATTCAGACTAAAAAATGCACGTATACTTTTTAAAATAATCTTGTAAGCATATTCACTTATATTCGTATTTGTGGGTATTTTGAACAAAGCATGCACGAATTTACATCTCTGCATTCAAATCCATAACGCAAAATAATCAACATGAGTAATAAAGATTAAACAAAACAACAGTGAGAAAACAATCAAGAATGATCAAAATAATAAAAAAATGGAAAAAATTAATAAATAAAATTAAAAGCTTAGAGCAGCGATCATCGTTCCTTGCCCTCTTTGTCACATCACCATAGCAACAGGCTCTACATTGACACATATGTCTGTTGTGTCTATTCTAAAAAATGTAAAAATAAATAAAAGTTGCACATTCAAAATGGTGTTGTGTTGGAGTCATGTGACTACGGTAATATACATTTTGTACATCCAGGTGCAAAACACGTGTATCAAATTTTGCATGCACTACAGTATATGTACCACTTGCCGTCCATAGTGGTGCGATGTTCAGCTCAATATCTGACATCCAACAGTTCCTGACTCACTCAGGAAAAGTCCACAACCCACTTTTGATTCCTGACCCACTAGTTGAGAACCCCTGCATTATTTGATCATTTCTAGCAAATCACGTGAGGTGGTTATGTCTGTTAACTGTTTGATTATTTACATGGATGTGTTAATGCTGTTTATAATAATGTTTTGTTCATGTTTTAGGTCATGGGCTGAAAAACTTTGTGATCTTTGGTTTTAAAACACAAAAACACATTGTTTTTTAGGTTTATTTCTCCCAAGTCAGCACGTGTCACTCCTTTTTCTTTAGATGCAGATGAAGATCAGGGAGTGCTTTCATTCAAGGTGTTCTGGCTTTTGCTAAGAACCATTGTCGTGCAAACGTGCAAATGGAGAATATTCATGTCCTGGGATGAGAGGAGACGGGAGGAGCCGGGGTGGGGGAGGAGGAGGCCAAGGACAAGATAAGGTTTGTGGATCCGCCTGAAGTCCAGTAGAGTCCTGGAGGAGTTTTCTGCTGCTGTTTCATTGTCATCATGGCTGCTGTTCAAACAGAGTCGTCCCTGTGTGCACAGCCTTGCCAGAGACCTTTACACATCTATGGAGAAGTGACATGCAACTCTCTGATGGCTGGTAAGATTATTTTGCCAGAGTTGAACTCAGTTCTGTGTATAACTGTCTTTGTAGTATAAACAGACACAAGTAAAAGTACTGTTACTTTATAATCATTATGTCAAGTAGAAGTGCTTGTAAAAATAAATAGTTGAAGTTTTTAAAAAAGCAACTGATTAAAACAAAACTACTACAGCAATAACATAAATTTTCAAACGCTTACCCTCTGTACTTAATGTAAAGAGCACAAAGACACCATGTCAAAACTTGAAAATGACAAATTCATTGCTCATTTTGAGTTTGACGCCAGCAACACCTTTCAAAAAAGGGTCATGTTTACTGTTCTGTTGTATCACCTTTTCTTTCAACAACTCTCTGTAAGTGGTTGAGAACTGAGGAAACCAATTGCTGTAGTGTAGAAAGTGGATGTTGGGTTTCAGCTGCTCAGCAGCTTTTGAAAGGTCCTTCGTTGACCTTTCAAAATGCACCACATATTTTCAATGGGTGAGAAGTCAGGTCAGCATCAGGCCACTTTAGCACACAGACTCTAACTCCCGAGCGTGCTGTTGGAATATGTGCAGAATGTGGTTTGGTGTTGTCTTGCTGAAATAAACAAGGCCTCCCCACCAAAGCAGCATATGTCACTTCAAAACCTGTAGATATTATAAATCCTTAATATTACCTACACACATATGCAGGTTAAACCATGCCATGTACATTAATGCATCCCCATACCATCACAGCCAGTATTACTGACTTTTGAACTGAGCATGGATACTAAGCTAAGTTATCTTTACCCAGGTATCCATGAATGGGAAACATTACGCTGGCTCAACTTCTTGAAAATATGTTGCTGGAATTAAATTTCAAATGAATGTGTAATTTGACAAAATACTACTATTGCTTTTTTCACTTTCAGTGTTTCATATGGTGTCTTTGTGCTATTTTCAGTTACATATGATTGTAAAGTTGTGTAAATAATCACATTCTGTTTCTATTTACATTTAACACAGCAACTCTGGATTTGTGTTCTACACGAAATAGATGAATAACACTGGTGTAAGCACACGATTGTGCAGTTATGAACATTTACTGCTCTGGCTACTTGTCTGGTGGTCCGCCCTGCCTCCAGCATTCCATTAACACAATCCCGGTCAGGTTGACTCAGTTGTGGCATTCTTACAGATGTCATTTTCTCCAAAGCTGTGGTGCCTTTTTATAGGGTTGGGTGTCTTTGACAGAGGAGTAGTCATTTGGGATTGGCTGCACAAAGGCAAAAGTGTGTTTTGAGACGCAGGACTACTCATAATAATCAGTCAGTGACCAAATCCCACTAGTTTTATTAAATGAGAAAAGCTCTTCTCAAATTAAACCATAATAAAGTGGTGCATTATTAAATGTGCTTTCAATCCTTAAAATTCACAAACATTCACAGAATGTTTGTACACTGATGACCTTGTATTTGCAGACTGGTGGTCGGACAGATCTCCTTTACATGATGCAGCCTATCAGGGCCGACTGCTGCACCTGAGGACGCTCATCCACCAGGTACTGATAAAGGATTCCTTTGCCACGTCTTTGTTACTAGGTCACCAATTTGTATATTAAATTAAGAACTTTTGCTCATTTTTTATTTTTTCAGTATTTTGTCCAGTTATTTCATTTATTTTTAATTGCTCAATTAGTTTTTGTTTTGTGATAATTTTATTGATTGCAGGGATTTTTTTTGTTCATTTTTGTTGATCTTGATCATTTTTTGCTTTGTGTGCATCATCTGTTAAATATGTCTGAATTTTTGAATTTTTCCTGATGATTTTGTTTATTTTTTGAATTATTTTGGTTATGCTGTGTTTATTTTGTAGATTATTTAGTTCCCTGGTTTATCTTTTTGTTCACTTGTGGATTTGTTTTCTCTTTTTTGTTCATTTTTCATTGATTGGTGGATTATCTTCTTTTTTATTTCTTTCATTTTTGTCCATTTTCTGTAGTCACAGCTGATTTTGTTCATTTTGATTTAATGTTGTGAAATTCCTACATGAATATCTTTTGTACAGTTCTGTGAAAATGTGTTGGCCACCTTCCTGATTTCTTACTTTATTATATACTTATTACACTTAAATCTTTCAAATCATCAAGCAACGTCAAATAATAGATTTATGAAAACACAAGTAAGCACAAAATGTTTTTATTTTTAAGGGGGGAAAAATCCAAACCTACATGGCCCTGTGTGAAAAAGTGTTAGCCCCCTAAACCTAATACTGAAATTGGTTGGTTAACCCTTAGCAGCAACAACTGCAATCAAGTGCTTTTGATAACGGGCGATGCGTCTTTCACAGCGCTGTGGAGGAATTTTGACCCACTCATCTCTGCAGAATTTTTGTAATTCAGCCACATTGGAGGGTTTTCGAGCATGAACCACCTTTTCAAGGTCATGCTACAGCATCTCAATTGGATTCAGGTCAGGACTTTGACTAGACCACTTCAGAGTCTTCATTTTGTTTTTATTAATCCATTCAGACGTGGACTTGCTAGTGTGTTTTGGATCATTGTCCTGCTGCAAAAACCAAGTGTGCTTGAGGTCACGAACAGATCACTGGACATTCTCCTTCAGGATTTTTTGGTAGAAGCAGAATTCATGGTTCCATTTACCACAAGTCTTCCAGGTCCTGAAGCAGCAAAACAGCCCCAGACCATCACACTACCACCATATTTAACTGTTGGTATAATGTTTCTTTTCTGAAATGCTGTTACTTTTGCACCACATGTCACAGGACACACACCTTCCAAAAAGTTCAACTTTTGTCTCGTCAGTCCACAGAGTATTTTCACACAAGTCTTGAGGATCATCAAGATGTTTTCTGGCAAAACTGAGACATGCCTTTATGTTCTTTTTGGTCAGCAGTGGTTTTTGTTTTGGAACTCTGCCATGATAGTGAGGCCTTCCTTTCTTTGAATATTGTCGTGAAGTCTTTTGTGACCTCTTGGGGTAATTATGATAGGCTGGCCACTCTTGGGAAGGTTCACCACTGTTCCATGTTTTCTCCTTTTGTGGATAATAGTGCTCACTGTGGTTTGCTGGAGTCCCAGAACTTTAGAAATGGCTTTATAATCTTTTCCAGACTGAGAGATCTCAGTCCAATGCAATCCAAAAAAATCCTGAGTTTCTTTTGATTGCGGCATGATGGCGAGCTTTTGAGGGTCGTTTGGGGCAAACATTTTTTCACACACGGCCATGTAGGTTTGGATTTATTTTTTTCCTAAAAAATGAAAGCTTCATTTAAAAACTGTGTTTTGTGTTTACTTGTGTGTGTGTGTGTGTTTTTTGTAAAGTTATATAAATTTGTTTGATGATCTGAAACAAGTGTGATAAATATACAAAAAAAGTAATAAATCAGGAAGGGGGCAAGCACTTTTTCACAGCACTGTATTTTAAGAATAAAACACATCAATACAGTAAAACCAGTAGCTAATGTAATTTCTGGTATTAAAGTGTACTGTCTGATTCTGCAGGGTTTTCATGTGGACACACTCACCATGGACAGAGTGTCTCCTCTCCATGAGGCTTGTCTCGGTGGACATTACGTTTGTGCCAAGCTACTACTGGAGAAAGGAGCTAATGTAAGAACACGACTGCATTTCATCCCTTTTCACCCCTGATGATGGGTTTTGGTTGGGCATCTCTGGATCCTCCTGGACTTGTTTGATAAGACACTTCATTTTCAGGGTTCTGGTGAATTGTTAATAGGTCAGTTATTTCCCATCTCCTGGTTCCTCCATGTGGTTGGTGAAATGTCTGTCTAACCCAGCTCTTAACTTGAAAACACACCAAGGTAGTATCAGCAAACATGGCAAACCAGTTGACCTTGGGACAAGCACCTATATTTTTCAAGGCAAAAGGTCAATATTCAAGGTCACAGGATCATATAATTTCAACATCAGCTTGGTGTATAGTGACTTTGTTATCAGAGATGGGCCAGCAAACTTCAACAGATGTTTAAATAGGCATGAGTTTGCATCTCTGTCCAGTTTTTTCTAGTTCAGGTAAGTGACCGCACCCATCAGCCCACGTGTAAAAAAATGGAGTGAAGAACTTGTTGAGCTAGGCAGCAAAGTAATATACCTCTGTTAACAGCAGAGGTATATGCATACATGCTATTCTTGATCAGAGACAAGATCTTTACTTTAACTTTTGTTTACTTGATGATATTTTCTCCTACTGCAAACAGGTGGACCTGATATCAACAGATGGCGCCACGCCTCTCTTTTACTC
Source organism: Pseudamia nigra (assembly GCA_029823295.1). Classification (NCBI taxonomy): domain Eukaryota; kingdom Metazoa; phylum Chordata; class Actinopteri; order Kurtiformes; family Apogonidae; genus Pseudamia; species Pseudamia nigra. The sequence goes on from JAQQAE010006734.1 coordinate 8,529, forward strand.
ATGCAGCAGTGGGAGTGCAGAGTGTGTGAAGCTGATCCTGCAGCATGGAGCCTCCATCCACACCACATATCAGCTGACATCAGCCATTCATGAAGCTGCAAAGAAAGGTGTGTAAACATGCAACGGTGTGATCTGTCCAATGAGATTTACAGTATTCAGAAGGTACAGTTTGATGGAGTAAGTAAGTAAGTAGTACTTAAACTGCAGAAAAATGTCTCCCTTTTCAAAATAAATGTGGACATATTCTGTTTGATCAAAAGACAATAGATGCAGGACCTGTTCTTACTAACTGCCTTTTAGAAATATGGGAGCAAATATTCAAGAATAAGATCTGGTTAAGTAGAAGATGGTGGATTTCTGGAACATTTTCACAAAGGTGCACTTCATGTAGTATGGTAGATATTTTTATGATGTTTTTGTTTTAATGCATCTCACAGAGGACTGTAATAAAGTAACCAAAATTTGAAGCAGTGTCTCTCTACAGCCCTGAACTCAGATTTTGCTTCTGTTTGTTCAACCAGGTCACAGCGCCTGTGTGGAGCTGCTGTTGTTCTACGGAGCTCATATTGACCTGGAGTTGCCAGTTTTAGGAACGCCGTTGTATTCTGCCTGTATGGTCCAATCTACTGCCTGTGTGGAGCTGTTGCTACACTCAGGTAATAATGTGCACCTGTCAAAAACTGACAACACCCAGGTTTCACTGAGTCTGCCTCACCACGTAGATTTTCTACAGTCTGAAAAGATTTCTGCGTGTCAAGGAGCATTAATGTCTTCTTAAACCCTTAAAGACCTAGGTACTGTAGAAGAGGTACCTGACCATACATATTTGGCTTTCAAACATTTTCTAGCAGTTAGCATCATAAAGTTGAATAATTAAAGCAGCACTTTATTGTTTGCATTGTTGAAAAAGAAGAATTTACTAATGATTTTGCAAATAAGTAACAGCAAATGTCCAAGCTTTTTGACAGTGTTGTGGGTGGTCATTTAGGTCTTTGAGGGTTAATTTATGCTTTCCTGCAGGCTGTATCACCTTCAAACTGAAAAGACACTTTTAGAAAAAGACCTTTGGATAGAGACCTTGATCATAATAAGAAACCTTTTCCAAGAGTCACGATTCCTGTGACTTTGGTTTGCATGCAGATGTGTGAGTTTGTTCTCACAGACTCCAAAAGGGTAGAAAACACTTCCTACTGTTATTCTTTACACTTCAAGGTCTAGTTTAGCCCAGTCCGACCTTTTGGTCAAACTGCTTTGTCCTTGTTGTACCTTGTATACATGCTCACCACACAATCACTGAGGCAGATGGAATGTCACATGTTCACTCCTGCAAACATAATATGACACAGTCTTCCAGAAGATTGTCAACAACTGTGCATCAAGCTTTGTCTTCTGTGCTCTGGCTCAGTCTCAGCCAAGACAGTTGTATGAGAAGACATGAATAGTTATTTAGGCCAACTGATGAGCACCTAACACGTCAAGATGCATAACTACTTGTCACCCTCTGTCCCTGTATGGTTCATAATAGCGTCGGACGAATGTCCATTCTGGTCAGAACTACAGAGAGCTACTTCATTGCATTCAGCAGATATAGTATGTTGAATGAGGCGTAGCTACTGTATACTGTGTCAGTGTTTTGACAGTTAATATCACAGCCCAGTTTTTCTTTGAGATAGCCATCTAGTAACAAAACCACTCACTTATACCACCTTCAGACCAACAACCTGGGTTGGACCCAGGTTAGCTGACAATTCATACCAAGCCAGTCAACCCAGACTCATCCTGGGTCCTGTCTGAATTGCCCTGACCTGGGTCAGACCTGGGTTGGATCCAGGTCAATGGATACTAATGAACTTAGGAGCTAAAAATGGGTGGATAGACAACACATTATCTTCAGGGACAGACAACACATTATGTGAGGTGATGGCATTCCTTCTCTGTCCCGTGGAGCTGCAGGAGAACTGTACAGGACTGGCGAACACTGTGTGTCCAAACATCCTGTGACATACTGTAGCTTGTAGTACAGCCAGCCCATTCACTCAACACCGCTCCTGTTTTTGTTGTGGTCATGGATCTTTGTGTACTGTTTTTTCAGTGCCTTCAGTTTATTGGTAAGTTGTTTTTGAGATCAGCGAATGCCTCGCTGGATCATCAGCTTCGTTATGTTGGCATACACCGTTACGGACAGTTGCCAAATGATTTCCTCCCCTCTGCGTATGGTGAGGAGCTGCTGGATCTCGTAATGTTGCCAGATGTTCATACCTTTTGGTGAACGTTTGTTTACTAACTACAGTTGTATGACTGCAGTGCGCCCTCACCAATACAATAGATTTGTCCTGAATGTCCCACATCGCCCTGCCCCAGCTGTTGCTGTCTTTCACACCGCAATCGACCCACCTCTCGACCCGGGTTGCTAAACGGTGTTGACTAACCCAGGTTAACCCTTTCATACACAAAATCATCTCAGGTCCAAACCGGGTTGGGAGCTCGGTCTGAAAGAGGTATTTGTTTGATGTTATTCACAGTGCCAGCAATGGTCATGACACCACTGGCTTTCTTTTTCTGTCTCTTAACTGACCAGCAGTTTTCTCCATTCCTTATAACACACACTTTGAGAACTTTTAAACGCCAAGAATGAAATTTCCTCCACAGCAGTGACTGACATTTCATCCTGACTTCACCTTAATATGAATCAGGCATAATGCTTTCATTTACTGTTGTATTTATGTTGAAAGAGTCAGAAAAAATGTACTGGTAGATGTTATGGGAAGTCATTGTGTATATTTGTAAATCTGTGTCCCAGGGAAACTCTAAATTTTGCTTCTGGTTCTTGAGCTGTATGCAAGTAAATGGTTTTCTGCTCACCTCTTTAGAAACGGGCCTGTTGAATTGCCTGAATCAGACGTCGTCTGACCATACTGATCGTGGTCCTAAATCCAGACAGGCCCCTTCACAAACACCCACATCGGGGCCACCAGATGTTGTTAGGTATTTCCCTGGTCCTCTAACAAATCGCTGTTCATTAGTGCAAGGAAGGAGATGGGAGCCAGAGAGGAATTTAGCTTAACGACAGCATATTTATTCCAGAGCACATGTAATGCAAGCTCAGCTGAGGACTTAGAGAGGATGACACGAGAGCGTAACACCCAAATGAGCCCTGAATGAGAGTTACAGGGTACATTTAAGTTCTTGCCTTCCCATAAACATGGGCCAGACTTCCTTATTGCACCCTCTGATTTCAGTCCCTTAGACCTTGTTCCAGACCGGGGTGCCCCGTTATGACAATAACTGTATGTATGTGTGCGTTCTGTTTAGACACGCATGTCATGACTCTGATTGACACCTTGCCACGTTGTCTATGTTTTTATTTATTTCCAGTAGTTTTACAAGTAGCTCACATGATGAAAAAGTGTGAGCACCCCGCTCTACATATTAAAAGCATTGGGCTGCTATTGAAGGTGCCTGATGTGGGAGTATACAAGCAACATCCATGGAACTGACAGAAAAGGGGTGTGGTCAGCAGTCACTTATTTAAATTTAAACCGACAGACACTAACGCAGCTTTTTGAAAATGACTCAAAATGTGGAGTTTACACACATGATATTTTGGGATAAAACAATATATGTATACTGTGCTGATTTAAGACTTACATTAACTTGTTTAAATGGATACAATATGTCTTCCTTTAAGTATTTGTTTTGTGTTGCCATTTAGGAGCAGATGTCCAGATTGGGTGCGGACGAGACAGTCCTTTACATGCTGCAGTTCGAAGTGGAGGAGCCGACATCGTGGACCTTCTGTTGGACTTTGGGGCTGATGGGAGCTGCAGGAATGCAGAGGGAAAGACCCCTCTTGAGCTCACAACTCCAAACAGCGTAGTGAGAACCACTCTGCAGAAAAAAGGTAGAATGAAGGGATGAACACTTATATTTGTGCTTTTATTTCTGGATGATATAAAGCTTCACCTGCCTCTGTTTCTCGTTTACAAAGGTCCATGCGCTCTGTCGCAGCTGTGTCGTCTCTGCATTCGTCGGAGCCTGGGCAGGAGTCGTTTCCACAGAGCTTCAAGCCTCTTCCTTCCTCACTGCATCACAGAATTTCTCCTCTACCAGTGAGATAACTACACCTCTGTGTGCTATCCCACATGTCACATTAAGTGTTTTATATTCTAGATCACACTCGTATATTTTTGTATTATGTTTTATTTTATATGACGTTTTTCACACTCCTGAAAACAAACCGAGCCCATTGAAATCACAGCTGCTTCAAATGTGAATAAAGCAGGACGTACTGGAGATGACTTTTGAATTGTTTTAACATTGAACTGCTCATCTGTCTTGCTTATTCATGTTCCCCGTCTACAGTTTGCACTTCTCTCTTGCTCAAACTGTAAAAATACTGCCAAAAACACCCCATACACATACAGTACAGAACTGTGTAAAGGTATTTGACCTCTTTTAGATTTCTCATTTCTTGTATGTTCGATTTGAATGTTTCAGATGAAGTTCATTTAAATATTAAATAAAGATGACCAAAAAACAATTATTTAATTTATTATATGAAAAAAGCTATCCAAAAGACATCCAGTGTGAAAATGTATTTGCCCTCCTTTTGTTAAATTATGAATTAATTGTGATTAACCACAATTTTTTGAATGTTGTGTTGAATTTCACTAGTCAGACTCAATGCTGATTACTGCCAGACCTGTTGAAATTAAGCAATCACTTATATGGAACAAAGTAAAGTAGCATTAAAAGAAAATCTCAAAAAGCAGCACATCATGCCACCATCTAAAGAAATTCAAGAACAGATGAGTTGACATCTATCTGTCTGGAAAGGGTTAGAAAGCCAATTCTAAAGCTTTAGGACTCCACAAATGCAGAAACAGTGGTGAATCTTCTTAGTAGTGGCCAGCTGACTAAAGTTACTCTAAAAGCGCATCAATGACTCATCCAAGAGGAGACTTTAGACAGAGATGAGACAGAGACTGGGCAAAAATGGCATCCATGGGAGAGTTTCAAGGTGAATACCACCACTGACCATCAGTCAAAAGAACCATCTCACATCAGCCAAAAACAAAACATCTTGATGATCATGAAGACTTTTAGAAAATATTCAGAGAACTGACAAGACAAGAGTTGAATGTTTTGGAAGGAGTGTGTCCCATTATATCTGTTGTAAAATTAACACAGCATTTCACAAAAAGAACATCATACCAACAGTCAAACATAGTGGTGGTATATAATGGTCTGGGGACGCTCTGCTGCTTCAGGACCCAGATGACTTGCTGGTATTGAATTCTGCCAGAACAACCTAAAAGAAAACGTCTGGACATCAGTTCATGATGTCACGCTCAAGTGCACTTGGGTTATGCAGCAGGACAATGAGCTGAAAGACACCAGCAAGCCCACCTCTGAATTTATAAAAATAAAGGCCTGGTCAAACTTGGCATTTAATCAGACTGAGATGCTGATTCATGATTTTATACAGACTATTCATGCACAAAAACCCTCGCTGAAGAAGAGAGGACCAAAATAACTCTTCAGCGATGAGAAAGACTCACCATTTATCACAAATGCTTGATTGTTGTTGCTGCCAAGGGTAGCAAAACCAGTTATATTGTACGTATATAGATTTAGATAGCGTTTATCTTTTAATAAATAAAGAACTCATCATTTAAAACTGAGTTTTGTATTTACTTATCTTTGTATAATATTAAAATTTGTTTAAAAACATTTAAGTGACATGTAAAAAATACGATATCAGGGCAAATACTTTTTTGCGGCACTATATACAAGTGTAGATAGGAAATGATGATGACAGTGTTAAGACAAAAGGATGTGAGGAACAGAGGAATGGACTGGCTCAGGGGGAATCAGTCTGAAATGTCACCATGAAAGGTCAGAGCTGCAAAAACCTAAAGGAGCTGTTTTACACTGATTTAACTGGACTTTTCTTTACTTGAACAACAAGGAAAAACAGAGCCTTTAGCATTTATTCTGAAAATCCTGTTCAATCACAGCACGTGAGTCAGAAATACCATCAGAAACCAAATGTCCAACATGTCTTGTCGATGTCTCCATCATCTACAGCAGAATGTCCTCAGGTGTTTCCACAGAGAATACATACATTTAGTGACCTGAATGTTGACATTTTCTGTTCATCCACAGGTCACAGTAGGTTTAAAGCAGAACATACTGTAGCTGAGCTTAGTGAGGTGCGTTATGGGAAAAAAGGTCAGAAACACCTTCTCTGATAGAAATCAGTACAGCTGAAATTATGCTTTCATCATGTACATTTATTGAATTTGAACAGCTCACATCTTAAATTCCTGTCTATAAAAACATATTTTCTCACATTTTGCATAAATAGCTCTGATAAAAACACAAAGATGCAGAATAACAATTTTCCACCACTGCAATTTAAGACTGATAAACAATACCTTCATACTAAGTGGCTAAGTGTACTGCATTTCTTCAAAAACTTCAAAATAAAGACATTTTTACATATTTTACATCTTAATAGACCCTTACAGATTTTTTTGGTGTGCTTTTCAAACATATCAAGCATTTAACTTTATAAAGTTGAACAGTTAAAGCGCCAAAATTACAATGGATCATGAAACAAAAAAAATCTGAAAACAAAGACCTTGGACTGTTGACTATCTACAGTAGAATCCTGCATCAGACAAAAATGGCACATGTGACCAGACCCATGGCATCAATGGACAGTCTTTGGCTGTCCGGAAAAGCACTATTTACTGTAAATCCCATCCATGACACTGTCTTTGTAAACTGATTCAGGTACTATTTAGCAAGAAAATGTTAATGTTGGACTTTTCTTGGTTTTGTCAAGTTGTATTTTTTATTTAAAGGTGCAGTATGTAGGACTTCGAAGGTTTCAGGTATTTGCATAAAATATATGCATAATTATATTTTTATTTGTGTGCAATCACCTGAAAATAAGAATCATTGTGTTTTTGTTTCCTTATAATAAGCCTTAAACCTTAAACCTCTCAAGGGAAAAGGTCTCCTTCCACTGAGTCCGCCATGTTTCTACAGTATCTTTGAACAAACAATCTTTTGCTTTGAAGACCTTCACTTTTTTGCAGCCACCACAGGCTCTTCAAAACCCACTTGGATTGACAGGGGGTAAGGAATATTGAGGGTTGTCTTTTTTTTTTTTTTACAATCTGCAACTTCACCACTTGATGCCACTAAAACATAACCACTGCACCTCTAACTTTTATTTCACTAGGAAAAGAAATTCATGGGCATCAAAAATCCCTTTGTAGAAGTGACCTGACAATAATACAAATATAATATTTGTACCTGAAGTAAAACAATCACATTTGCCTACACATTGTTGTGTTCAAGCTGCACTGATTTGTTATTTTTTGGTGTCACTGAACAAATATCCCTGAATTACATTTCATTGTATTGTAATTCAAGTTATCTGAGAGGGAACAGTTATTCTGCTAAGTTCTCTTGTCTCTAGCTGTGTTTGAAATGGCCTATTATTTACTACTGACGTACTGACTGTGATCAAAAATAGGAAGTAGCAGTTAGTAGCTGAAAAATCTGAAGAATTTGCAGGTCAGAAGTACCAGGATGTACAATAAACTGATCTGGACAAATCTGGCAGCATGCTGTCGGGCTGTCTGCTCGACAAACTGCATCCTACAGTGCATCACAGTTGGTCCCTTTTCTTCTTCATCATCTAATGTTGGCCCTCATTCAGCTTAATTAGTGCATTATCCCCACCTGCTGTGAATGTTTGAACTAGAGTTTACTATTTAAACACAACAAACATAGAAAAAGTAGATGAAATTGTGAGAGAAGAAGATGCAGAGGATAGGGTGAGATGGAGGCAGATGATTCGCTGGCGACCCCTGAAGGGAACAGCTGAAAGGAAA
>JAQQAE010006735.1:0-16439 GCA_029823295.1 Pseudamia nigra
TGGCTCATATTGGTTTAGTTAGTTTAATATTTGGTTTATTTTGGTTTAGGTTGTTTAATATTTGCCTAATTTTGGTTTAGTTTATTTCATATTTTGGTTCATTTTGGTACAGTTTGTTTAATATTTGGGTCATTTTGTTCAATATTTGGCTCATTTTGGTTTAGTTTGTTTAATATTTGGTTCATTTTGTTTCATATTTGGTTCCATTTTGGTTTTGTTTGTTTAATATTTGTATCCTTTTGGTCCATTTAGATGAACTGGCGACTCATCCAGGGTGTACCCTGCCTTCGCTCAAGTCAGCTGGGATAGGCCCCCAAGAATCGTTCCTGCAAGAAGAAGGCACAGGCAATTAAAGGTTTTAATTCCAGCGGTGGCACGACTCCCCGGGACTTATCGACATCGCTTTAGGTGCTTATTTAATTATTTATTTGGATCCGTACAGATGGTCGCATAAAAGCAGCGGACAGACACGGCGCGGCTCGCGCGGCTCCGAGCAGCTGAGGCGGACGGAGAGAAGCGGAGACGCGGAGGAGGGGGAGGACGCGCGGAGCTGTCCAAGCAGACCGGTGCTGATTGATTCGCTACACGCACATAAATCGCAGCGACTGATTCCTCAACACCATTATTCCGTATATGACGATGATTAGAGATAAGAACGCTGTATATTTACCTGTATTTGCATCTGCGTGATACTCTCTTCTTCTAGTTTTGCTCCCCAAGCGACACTATTCCCTTGTTTTCCCTCTCAATTACGCTTATCTCGCCTTTTTTTCCCCTTTCGGTTTGTTTTTTTCCACCCTGAGCTGTTTTAATTAGTAGCTTTTGAATGCTTCCTTAGGGGGATTTTCACCCTGGAAACGGTGGACAGCATCAGATTGATACTCTGTTCCTCTCTACTGGCGTGAGAGGGGGAGGCTGATACGACGAAGAAATAAACGCATGCTGGCGCAGGATGTGTTTATTCGGTTGAGAGTCTAAAGCAGTGACGGGAATAGATGCTGAATTATTCCTGAAAGGCATTTTGCGCGAAAGTTGCTCGCTCCTGTTGGCGAAGCGCTTTAGAAAAACCACCGCAGAACTCATTCCACCCCGTGGAAGCAGCGCAAATGGTTGCAGCCGGTCCCCACTTCACACCACTAGTAGGTGAAATGAAAGGAGCGCCTCTCTTCCATTTGTCATTCGCCCCTACTTATTTTCAGTCTTCAGAAAAATAATCCTTATTGATTAAGTATCCCATTTGAGCACTTCATTGACACAAACCTTGGTGAACATTCATCTTGTGCACAATTCCTCACAGCAAACGCCTCATATTAAAATTCCAGTCACAAAAGCTCAAACACCTGTTGTCCTCAAAGATACCGCGCTGTCTTTTTTTTTTTTACTGTACAACATTTCATGTGCAAGGGGGAACAAGATTACCGTAATACCGGTGATTAATAAGAATATAGAGCATACTAGCTGTGTGATTTGTGTGCCAAGTAGCCTCTGCTGTGTGAGGCAATCCTGCTTTGTCATTTGATCAATATGGCAGCGATATTTATGATTCCTGGAAGGGACCATGGAGCCTTTTGCAAATTTCCCACTGAGATTTAGCTGTCTTTGCACACTAATGCAACAATAAAAGCCCCTTCACTGTACCTCCCCTTATATCCTCCCTTCCTTCCTGGATTCTGACTAAATAACTTGCCTCAACAACAGAACTTAAAGGATGCTGCAGTTCAGCATTCCAATGTATCTCCAAACAGTCAAGTTTAATAGAAAGAAAATGGCAACACTGTTTACGAGTATCTGGTTTGGTGCATAGTTAGTGGTGCAATCACATCTTATCTGTTGGGCCCACCACAAATGAGCACAGTAAAACCTCCTACGGTCAACTGCATGCCTGAATTTTGCACCCTTGGCTCTAGAGACCCATGTTTAGTTCCACAAGACCATCTGCTTTAAGAGAACTAGTTTGCTACTGTACATAGCCAAGTATAAGTGTATGACCTCCAATCATTGATTTTTGAAAGATCAATATACTTGTAAAGATGGCAAAATGTTGGACTTCAGCCTTAGAAACAAATATTTTATAGAAATTATATGTTTTGTCTTCCTCTTGTATTTTCAAGGACAGTTGGTTGATATTCATGACACACGTTCGCCTTCCGTGTTTTTTTCTCTATTTTTTGATCATTTTCTGCTTTGCATTCTCTCATCACATTCCCAAAGTTGTGATCGGGAACAGTTTTCAATGTGCCTTGTCAACAGCATTTGTGTCATTTCTTGCCTTGTTAATGTGCCTTAGACATTCAGCTGTGTTGCACAAGGATGAACAGGGACAATACCCCTATTTGTGCTACTACAACTGTACTGTACAAATCCATATTATGGCAAGACACACTAAGTTAAGTAAAGGGAAAAGACAGTACATCATTACTTTAAGAAATGAAGGTCAGTCAGGGTGAATAATCTCAAGAACTTTTGATGTGTCCCCAAATGCAGTCTTCAAAATCATCAAACACTATGATGAAAGTGGCTCTCATAAGGATTACTTCTGGTTTCAGATAATGGCAAATTCTAAAAGTTATCCTCTGCAGCAAAGGTAGCTTGTGGGCTTCCTTTCCTGGGACGGTCCTCATGAGAGCCAGTTTTGGTGTACAGTTGCTTTAGTTTTACTAGATTTGTACAGTAGTAGTACTAGTGCAAACAGGGCTATTGACTCTGTACCTACCCTTCCTTTGCACAAGACAACTGATCGTCTAAAGCCAGTTAAGAGGGCAAACATGGATCAAATTAATTCTTCACAATGCACACCTGTGGACTGAAAACCACTGTGGGTGACTGCCTGATAAACCTAATCTAAAGACTGCTGCAAGTGTTCAAAGCTGTCATCACAACTAAATGTGGCTACTTTCGACAACCTAAAATATAAAACATGCTCCTGGTTGGTTAAAACTTCTTCTTTACTACATAATCCCATGCATGTTCCGTAACAGTTGGGACGTCTTTAGTGTTCATGCACAATGTGGAAAAATAAAGATAGAGAAAATCTTTCAAAAATAAAGTGTCCAAACTTTAGATTGGTATCATAGTTACTTTGTATTCTCTGGTGAATGAAGTGACTTCTTCCACATGACAACTAGTTTTCAGGTTTTTTTTTAAATCCCTCTAAGTAATGTTGTGGTAGTGCCTCAGATTGTTCCAGACTATATAACACTGCAAACTTTAATCACTCTCCTGCACCTCAATGACCAAACTAGACTCCACTGTGCAATCAGTTTGTTTACATGCACTCGGATATTGTTTGATTCCTGTGATTACTACACTTGATGTTTACATATACTGCACAAGCAGATAATGTGTTTTTTTACACTCAGCATGTCAGTAGGCAGTCTACTAATTATGACAACATTGGTTGAACTGAACTGAACTGAACTGAGAGGCGTCTGCACAGGTGTCTATTTTGACATGGGCTGCCTTTGAGGGGGACTTGAGGGCACCCTCAGTTCTTCATCTGTTTCCCATCGGGGCAGCTCGGTGGTGTAGTGGTTAGTATGTTCTCCTCAGTTGGAACCCGGTGCTGGCCGGTGGGGTTGTCCTATGTGGCGTTTGCTTGCTCTCGCCACGTCTGTGTGGGTTTTCTCCAGGTACTCCAGTTTCCTCCCACAGGCAGTATAGGTTGATTGGTCATTGTAAATTACCCGTAAGTATGAATGCGAGTGTGACTGGTTGTCTGTCTCTATACAGTATGTCAGCTGTGGCGAAATGGAATTTCATTCAGGTTGTACCTTGCCTTCAGCCTGAGTCAGGTGGGATACGCTCCAGTCGCCACCCTGACTGCTTTCAAGGATCGAGGAAAGTATAATACATGAAAGAACTTCATATTGTATGTTTTAACTCAGCAATATTGAACTAGGTTACTGGATTTGTAAAAACTTTTGCTGCTAAGAGGGCCTTGCTTCATGCTGTTCATTGTTTGAGGCGATGACTGAGCAGTAAGCATCACAGCCTGCACATGCTGCACAGAAGTGATCGCTTTTTGTTGCTACACTCTCAAAACACACCTGCATGACAGCAAACTCTGCAAGTTGACTTTTTTATTCAGTGGATTGATGGCATGTGTGATGCCTCTGCTTCTGTGACTCCCCTGGTGAGGACTCAATCCTGGACGTGATCTGTTTCCAACTTTTGACTCACTAGATGTTTGCTTCTCTTTTGTGCCAGCGGGGAAAGCTGACAGAAAAATGTCCCTTACTGGGATTTATGTATGCCATGTCTGATGTGTTGTCTGACCTTATCAGGACTCGGTGGCCCTAGAAAATAAGCTGTTCCCCAGAGAAGGTGTCAATACTGATGTTCACCGCAGTGACCTGATGATATGACATTCATCACAAACCCATAGTTGACCATCATTCAGAGATACTGTCAATCTGGCATTAAAACTAGCAAGACTGAAATTTCTAACAAAATCTGATTTGTTCCAATTTTGGCATTTTTTGGTGTCATGTTGGAAGGGACAGCAGACTGACATAAAAAGTAGAAAAAGTTTTAGGCACATTCTGGATTAAAACCTTTGTGACTTGCTGAAAATGATAGACAGCCGCTCAAAACTCCAATTAGGTTTCTGCAACTTGCTGAACTTTGACAGGTTGAGTTCCTCCAGCCAGGGAGATCTCATTACTAAACCCATTACTTATCTGCATGTCCAAGCAGTGCACTTAGAGTCAAAAAGGGAATCTCTTTAACATCCTGCCTGTCCAGTTCACTCGAAGCAAGCTGGACAAATCGTATAGGCTGAATGACCAAACTGGAACTGCGCTGCTAACCTTTCTTGATTTGACTTCCTCACCAGATATTCCTTTTGACACTGTGATAGAGCACACAAACACCTCTTTAAATTCCATGCATGCCCATATCAGATTAGCCAGACTGGACAGGGGGCTCAGAGAATGCCTTAGGCAATGCACTTTAGGCAATATTATAAAGTCTTGAAAGACTGACACACAATGACAGACAGAGGAGGGAGGCAATGCTGGGAAAATTTGAAATCCATCTTGGATCTCTTAATGATGGCAATTTCAGTCAGCCCCTGGGCAACTGCATGTGTTAGCGGAATGAAAAGAAAAGAAAAATGAGTACAATTTTTTTAAAGGCAGCACGTATGAGAAACATCTAGAGCATCTTTCCTAATTTAAAAAGATCAATGACAGCAACTGACAACATCACTATGAATCAATCTGATAGATGCACGAATACAGTCATGTGTAAACACATCAGTGATGGAAACTATAACTGAGTGGGGCAGTTTGCTTGCTCAAATGTTGCCCCAATGAGTCATCACGGCACCATGGCCGTCACTGTTGCACTTTGGCTCTAAACCTCAGGGTGAACATGTGATTTACCACAACTTCCTCCCTATACACGCAAACACAAGCACAGCAAAAGCAAAACCTCCCACCGTCGACTAACGCACGGCTAGCGTCCTTGTCAGTCCTCGTTGGAGTGAAGCTTAAAATGAGTGTAAACACTGCCCACATGGTGACAGCTCACACTTGCCCACCTCCTTTTACAAAGAGATCATCTAAAAGTGCCTAAATGTTGACAACTACACACCCCCAGCATCATCAGGAAAGTGTTTAAATTTCATAATACTGTACAGGAATCCAACAGAAACACACAATGCAACACAATCTCTGCCATCGTATTTTCATCTGCTGCGTTGACAGTTTCTATTTAAACCCAAATTAAAAACAACAAAAAACTCTTCCTGTGCGGCTCTCCGGGACTAAGTCGGATCAAGTGCAAGTCTGCGGAGTAAATGTATCTATTGGAAGGACTGTGACGAGGAGAAGTTTGACAGCTGCTAATGTCAGATATGGAACTGACAGGGAAGTTTGACGTGAAAGTAGGAAGCCATTAGTCAGGACTTTTAACAGAGTAAGTGGAGTAAAACAGCACTGATATGAAATAGAAGTTTAACAGAGAAAGATGAAGCTGGAAAAATGCATTTACAAATTCTCTACATGCAGGTTCAGGTAGTACTCAAGTACATTTACTCAGTCACGTGTATTTGAGGAGCATTTTCCGGTAAATGTACTTCTTAGCGTGCATATTATCCAGAATACTTATTAACTTTATTCTAACTCATTTACATTTATGGTGGAAAAAACATACTTCTACTCAGTTACATTTGGCTATACCCACTGAGTAAAATGAACCAAAAAATGAAACAAAGAGATACTGTACATGAGCACAAAATTAACTAAATAATCAAGTAAATGAATAAAAATGTACAGTATGACCAACAAAATTGAGAAAAGATAAACAAATCAATTAAATGGACAAATATGATCAAAATAACCAATATAGCTGAACACAAATCAACAACAAAATGTGCAAGAATGCTCAAAATAATGAAGTAAATTAATACAAGTGTACAATATAACAAGGAAAAGTATAAACAATGAATACGCAACGACCATAAAAAATTAAAATAGTCAATTAAATTAACATATTTGATCAAAATTAACAATAAAACTGAACAAAACCTGATGTAACATATTCTCTCTCACATCATTACGTTATTCACTGCTTGAGTAGTTTTTACTCTTACTTGTACCTATTTTTATGAATACTTCTACTTGAGTCCGTGTACTTATGAAGTAATGGTACTTTTTCTTGCGTCCTTTTTCTGTGTACTCTGTCGGTATGCGTCACCTACTCCTATTGTCACAACCTGGTGAAGTATTTGCTGAATTATCGCAGTACGGCTCCCTATAATTAAGCTGTATCTGACACAGTTTGGCTTCCTTTCTGAAAACTGGAAGCTAAGTTTTTTATTTTCAGATTTATATCGCGAGACTGCTCAGGCACTCGGTGATGGAGGAGAAGTCCTACAAAGAAATCCTTGAGGGTTGCCATATTCGGCAGTGTTTGCTACTTGGCTCAGTGCCTGGATCTCCAGATGTTTGCAGAACCTGGAGCCGTGAAAGCTGCTTTTCAGAACAAGACATGTAAATGATTAATAGACCCTGACTCTTTTAGGAGCTAAAATGGTCCCATTACATTCATAGCATGAAATATGTAACACTGCGTCATCTCAGATGTGACTATAAAGATCAATTATGGATTTTAACAACAAGTCAACTCCGATGATATCAGCTCTAATCTTCCTGCTTGTGTTCTCTGACTGAAAAATGGCACTCGACCACAGCACTGATTAAAATACTGCTCATATTTTCACAAATCAACAATGAGTGGGAGGGTGGGTGGAGCATCTTGTCCCCCTCCTCTGTGCTATTTCCTTTTAAGTTGTTGTCACACTTTTCCTGACCATATGTTCTGCATGAATAAATCTCTTTACTTAACCAGAACGCAAACAAATGAAATTCATATTCTAGCCATATCAAAAACAGTATATCATACATACATTAAATAGACTGGTAAGTGTATTTAATACTTACTGTGTTATTATTTTGTAACATTGGGAGCATATTGTGGCTGTAATGCTGCTGCATTAGACATGATCACAGGGCAATTTACCCCTGGTAGGGTCTCCCAAGGCAAACTGGTCCTAGGTCCTCAGAAGACCCTTATGACTGTGCCTTCCTGTAAGCCCAGTGCCTGCAGGAAGGGTCATAAGGGTCCGATGCTGTGTGGTTTGGGTGGCAGCCGAAGGTGGGGGCCTGAGTGGTCCAATCCCCAGTTGCCAAAACCAGCTCTAACTGGGAGGAGGCCCTGGGGCAGATCCAGGACACGCTGGAGGGAATATGGCCTGGGAATGTGTGGGGAATCCTCGGAGGAGCTGGAGGAGGTGGCTGGGGAGAGGGCAATCTGGGCTTCTCTGCTTAGGCTGCTGCCCCCGCGACCCTGACCCGGATAAGAGGAAGATGAGGGATGGATGGTAAAATGTCTATGTTCTATTGGGAATAAAAAAATGGGTTTATGAAATTTGCAAATCATTGTATTCTGTGTTTAATTACAATTTATTAACATCCTATCTTTTTTGGAATTGGGGTGATATTTTATTATATGGCATTTTGTGGGGATACTGCTTATATAGTATATCTGAATATGCATAAATATAATACTTAAAAGAAATACACTAAGGCATTTGTTTGTGTTTCCATATACTACAGCTATAACTCATACAATAAAAATACTACACTGTGCTATTCTATTCCAAACTAACATAAAAAAATCTTATCTCCCATCGTGCAACATTTCTGATGACGCTGACTTAGAACTTGGTATCTACATCACTGAGCTCTTGGAAGATGGATTCCTTTTAAATTTTCACTTTTAAACTTTAAGTTCAACAGGGGAGTAAACATCAAAATGACAGCTGCATTTATTTTTCCCCTTGGTACTGCAGTGATAGTTTTAATTTCTGAAAATATTGACATTTGGAAGAGTAATAAGAGTGTTTGCATCGGACTTCTTTACACTTGGTGCTGTGGAGCTGCAGCAGAATAAATGAGGAAAAAAGATATTGGCTCTGGATGCTCCACTGTTTTATTTTCCAAAACACATGGAGACCTGCATATCAGTGTGTTTATTTACATCTTTATTGTCGTGTGCAGGTGCAGCAGATGATTGTGCAGTATGCTGGGCTGACTCTCAGAGGTGACTTTGCTTATTTCAGTACAAGAAGAACATGAACACAATTCAGGATCCAATTATCTTGTCAAGGCTTGGGTTTGGCATAAAGATGTTGCACTTGGTAATTTTGCAATTTAAGTGGCATGTAAAAAAATCTGCTATAATCGGGTATATCAACTGATCAATATCATCAATAAAAGAATATATTTAAAGAAATTTACATAACTCTGGAATAGTGTTGAGGTTTTATATGGAGTTTATGGATAATTACATTAAATGAGAGGATTTAATTTTCATTAAATCCACTTTGGGGCAACACTTATTTGAAAGGGAAACAGATATAATCACTCTCATAAAGTCCACTAACTATTAATTTGGAACTCTGATTAGTAATCAGTTTAATAATAATCAATGGCATCACTAACAGCAAATACATTGATGGATTTGGAGCCCATTTATATATTGAATCATAAGTTTCAGATCAAAAGTCTACACTGATCGTTCATTGTGTCATGTACGTAAACTGCACATTTTCAGCTGTTCCTGTTTCTGTTTAAATGCAAATGAGTGACATCATTCACATGTGTAATTGTGTTCTGCTATTATTCCAAATGCAGCACGATTCTGAATTAGACAGGCGTCATGCAGACAGTGTATTCCGAATTTGGATATTCAGCATGAGAGGGTTTTACTGGGTATGTGGACATGTTTACAGCATATTCAGAAAGTGCGTCTCATTGGTCCGTTCAGGTCAGCTGCATTAGAAATAAAGATCCTCTTTGTTTCAGAGTAAAGTCCACAGCTCTGGTCAGAGGGAAAAGGCGCCCACTTCAAAACATTCCAACAGTCAGGACATCAACAGGGTTTTCGATTTGAACAAACATCTAACTTCTGTCTTTTTCAGGACCATATTTGAGGGACACAGCGGGGACATCTGTCATTACTGAAAAACTTTGAAAAAAAAAACCCTGTTTATAATCAGGTTGTGAACATCTGCAAGTAAATAGGAAGTTTAGTATTAGTGGAATATTCATTTTCAGTGACTTGGAATTTGGAATATTGTATAACATTTTTGGAATATGGGGAAAGACTGAATATTGTAAACATAGTCAGTTTTAGTGTTTATGGAGGACTGATTTCATTGATTTGTGACATCACAAACACATAAAAATCTGACTTGTTTCGACCAAGTCAAATGAAAAGCAGGGTGACTTGATCATTTAGCAAGCCTCCAAATCTGTTTTATGATGTATTAATATTATTCCCATAATATGCCTCCTGTAAATATGCAACAATGGTGACAAAAAATATTGCTGTTTATTTTGTTTTTAATATGATACAATACAATATGATACATTTTATTGTCCCCAAAGGGAAATTTGTCTTGGCCTCATGTGCTGCATATAATGCCCAAATAGTACAATAAAAACTACAGTATAATAAAAACACCCAAAAAGACAGACAACACAGTATAAATAACACATAACAGACTCTGCATCAGACTCTGTATTACTGTAACTTGTTAATTTGCATACCACTGTGCAAAAATGATAAATATTTGTGTATAGTTTTTTGTTTTATGCTGTAGTGTGTAGTTAGTTTTCTCTTGTGTTTTATTTGTTTTTAAATCTGATCCATGCTGTGCACTTTCTGTGCTGATCCAGAGCTGTGTACCCTGTACTCTCATACAAATGGCAAATAAAGTCTCTTGAATCTTAAATCTTGCAGACAATTTCCCCTCTTTTCTATTGCCAAAGAAACTAAGCTCTGGCTTTCATTTTGCTGCAATTAACATTAAACAGCACCTTATTAAAATTAAACCAGTTTTCACTCTGTGTCTGTAAATATAGTGCCCAAACACAACAAACCGCAGAACAAATGAGTATTACAATATTAAGCCACAGTGTGTTCATCTTAAAAAGTCTGGTCTTATTTTAACTCCACTTGCTTACACACAAAAGGAATGGTTTCTTTTTTCCTTCTGTTCACATTAGGGATATTTATGCCGCAGGTTTCCAGCCCCTGGGTGAGCATTAAGCAGCGGAGACCCAGGTGTGGCAGCTGTCTCAGCCTTCGAGCTTTCAGTGTAGGTGCCTCCAGTGTTCACATTTGGATCACAACAAACCAGCGCCTCCAACGCGGGGGACACAGTTCCCCACTCGTCGACAGCGTTGTCATTCTGCTAATTGTTACATTGAGTGCTCTCATTTGGTTTGAGCCAACATGGCTGACAGATGGTGCATTACCCCCTCGATGGGCCCTGGGAGTGTCCGCTATTGTATAATCGGACAATCCCAAATAAACTCCATCATCGTGCCGTGGAGTCATCCCGTGGTGCTCTGATTAAAATGACTTGGATGAAATAATAAAAAAAAAAGCTCATATTAAACACTTGGTTTGTGAAAGTCAGAGAAACAGAGGAGAGCACAGTTGTCCCAGTTGTATCTTTGCTGTTCAAAAATAGAACAGCTGCCCTCAAATACCATGATAGAGGACAGACCATGCACAATCCACATGCTATTTCACAGTAAAAATAACAACCTCATATAAGCTGGTTTATCCACAGCTGCTGCTACACATCCTATACCTAAAGCCAAAATTAACAACAAAGTATCTCCAGAAGCTGCTCATATACATGCAATAAAATCTTAAACTTAATCCGGTTATTTAAATTCCATCTTCTTTTTGACAAAATAATAAATAGGCGTCTCACAGGTAATGAGCATATAAGGCCTCAATGTGAAGTGATAATAAAAAGTTGCCTTTTTCTGAGTGGGAGTGCTTCAGCTACTTTGTTTTTATTACGTGCCACTTTGACAAGAACATTGCTGTCAAATGTTACTAGAGCAGGTACAAAACCCACTGCAGTGTGAACAAGGTGACATCAAATCACCTTAAAAACATCACAACACCACACGCAGACAAAGCAATGCCAGCACTGAAGAGTAAACAGAGGTTTCATATAATACCGCGCTGATGCAGGGAAGTACAATATCTTTTTGTACTGGAACATATTTCGCTTTCTGATTGCATTGTGCCTTTATCATTTCGAGGCAGCTGCTTGTGTTGTGTATTTTTTGTTTGCAGCGGCATCCTTCAGTTTAGCACGTCCTTGTGATTTTAGGGTGCTACGTCGTCCTCTATTTGTGACTGATGCATCTGTACGAAACCTCTCACTTTGTGTTTTGCCTGCGTTTTTCGAATGCCTCCTCAAGATGACACATGCTGCTAATTGTTTCTCGCTAAGTATTCAGTATAGTACAAGCCAGACATAGAACTGTCTTCATTACAGTGATTTACAAGAGTGAACTCCTGACTCACACCAGGTGACTCATAGCTTTAACTAAAGGTCTGGGTAAAGACGTCATGAGGGGTCTAGACAGTGATAGGAGAGGAAACACAACCAGTACTCAAATAAAAGTACTGCTACTTCATGAGTAAGTAGAAGTACTCTTACAAATAAGTACCTCTAGAGTGAAAAAGTAGAAAACTACTGCAGTAGTGAGTCACTTCATAACGTGGTAGTATTTGTTATAGCCTTACATAATGCATTTGAACAGGCAGATAAAATGCAGTCGTACTCAGGCGGCGGAATTTCCGAGTTCCTCGTCTGACGTTTCAACTTTGCAGATGAACATGATGAGCTCAATAGAACGCACGTTAACAAAAAAGATCATTTTTGCTCATTTTATTGTGTGCTTGGTTCATTTTGTTCATTTTTGTTGGTTTTACTGTTCTTTTTTAATGTACTTAGTTATTTCGTTCATTTTAGCTCATTTTGTTGCATACTTGGATTTATTTTGGTTGATTTTAGTTCCTTTCTGTAAACTTACAATAATTATAATTATTTTATGTGATGTCATTCTGCTCGCCATCCTATTGGATTTTCATTTTTTGTTAAATGTATTAGATAAACAGCTTAAACGCACCAGACTAATGTTGTGCAGTCAATATTTTTCTTCTATTTTAAAAATGCTTCCAGATTTATGATACTAACGGCTAGAAAGTGTTTGAAAAGTAAAATGAATATGAGATAGTCTGGTACCCCAAAAACTCTTCTAGCTGAGTCTTGAAGGGTTAAAGGCATTTAAAATAAAGAACGCTGCCTTTAACTCTGCCATGCATGCTCTGGTTTGAGTTGTTGCATCTGCCTATTTTCACCACAAAATGCTCCTACTGGTTAAGCTTTAAGTCCAAAGTTTGAAACTTAAAACTTTTATATTAAACTTTTAGATGTAGAATTCTACCGGGTCATGAGGACAGGACTAATGCATTTTAGCCGGACTACGCTTGGTTTTCACTTTTGATATCACATGTTCCGCAAATTCAAAATGGCTCATTTTCCCCAAGGCCATCCTGTGAGGATTTCTCAGAAAAGACACCACCGAAGAAAACTTTATTTTACACCACAGACTTCACATAAAACTCCAACCTTAATATAAAAGCATTTCCATTTACTCTTAACTAAACAATGACAGCTGAAGTGGAAAATGTACATTTTCCTTCTGCAGCGTTTTCATTCAGTCGAAATCAGCAAAATAAATATGTTGATCTACAGACTGTGATGTTTGAGGAAATATTAATTTCCTCAGACATTACTGCTGTCAATCATGTATTTACCCCCCTACTGGTCTGAAACTATCTGTGATTCGCCAGATCAGCCCTGTCATGAGGCAGATTTTCTCCAGTCTACACAATTCAGTAGAGATTTTGTTTATTCTCAGACTGTGCTGAAAGGTATTTGAATTTTTTCACTCTCAAGGACTGCAATCTTAACCCTTTCATGCATTCATGCATTTTATGGCACTTTTAAGACAGAGATAATTGGCGATTATGATTGGCGCTATGAAAATAAAGATTGAATTGAATTGAATTTTAGCCTTGTGGTACTTTCAAACAATCTTTGAAATAATGGCACTTATTTTAAGCTGGGTAGTGGTTGAAAATGGTTAATTTATGTCCATCATGGTCAGTTTAGTAAAATACAAGCATAATAATGATTTAGCTACTAGTTGATAATGTATAAAAATTATGAATAAAACATGCAGTTAAAAAGTTTTGGTTTTTGTTGTTTGTGATTGTTTTTTAAGCATCTTCTAGACTGTTTAGATTATTTTTGTTCATTTTTCATCTAATTTGGTTCATTTTCTTTATTGCTTTATTCATTTTCTTCTGATTTTGTTCGCTTTTATTCATTTTCCTTCCTATTTTGTACATTTTGCTTCTTACGCTGCCCCTTTTTCTTGATTATTTATGAATTTCCCATGAAGGAACAAATAAAGTTTATTCTATTCTACTTTGTTCTATTTTGTACTGTACATTTTAAATCATATTGCATCTTGCTATGCTTTTTGCATTTTTGGTTCAATAATTATACATTTAATGTGACCTTGTTCCTGCCGAGTGTAGTGGACACCATGCGTGAAAGGTATAACTAAGAGTACTGTATACTGAATATGCACTACAGTAGTTACCAGGCAATAAAATGAGTACATGAATTGTAATTAATCGGTGAGCGACATGCCAAAAACAACAGAACATTTAAAATGCATGCTCACTTACATGACGGTGTTATCCCACAGTGCACAGGATGGGTGCAGCGTTCCCTGGAAGACAGAAAGGACAAATTGTTTACCAGGTAAATTACAACAACAGTTGATCATCATTATCATCCCCATCATTATAAATCAATTGCATGTTTGTCCTTGGTTGTACGGTAAATCTTTTGAAAATGCACTTTATGGGTCACACACAAAACATAAAGCGAAGGGTGAACTACAGTAACAAACGCACCCACTCGCCGCCAACAGGCTCAGACTTACATGCACTTTATCTCTTAGAAGAATAAAAAGGCCTGGATCATGAAAGGGATTGGTGCTTGTAATTATCTGACTGCAGTGCACTCTCCTGACACTGAGTGCTTGCAAATTAATTATCGAGCCAATTAACCACCATTGTGTGTTGTCTAATGGGAGGCGATATGCGCTTCTGGTCATTGTGAAACAGTCAGTCAACACACTAAAACTCTTGGTGCAAAGATGAAAAAGACAACTCTTTATTTTTGATGGCAAAGGGGAAAAACAAAGCAGTATTCAGATCTACAAATGGCATAATATCTTGCTTGTTTAGATGAAGATGTTGGAATTACTGCAGGGTCCGGCATAGGGGCACAGACCCAATAAAACAAGAACCATGAAATCATACTTATTCAATTTTACTGTGTTTTTATTAGGATTTATTGCAGGACTTTATATTTCAGGTTTATGTATACTGCTGGAATTTTTAAATTTTCCTTATGGATGAATAAGGTATCCAATCTAATTTAATGTACAGATGCTCTCACTACCCTCGTATCACACTGTGTTCATGCAGTTCTTTAAATCTACTAGTGGTTATGGCCAAAAAGGTCACGATGACTATGATTTTTGGCACCAAAATCTATCCAGCTCATCCTGGAGTATAATTAGATGTGCAAAATTGGAGGAAATTTAGTGACGAGGAACGACTGCATCCTTAAAAATGGACTGATATGAGGTCAAAGAGCTCTGACATTTGGCCACCAAAATGATTCTTTTTGTATTGCAAATTTTTGGATTGTGTTGTGGGCCGTTGTTTCAAAGTGTTCCTGAGATACTGTGTTTATAAGCATGGGCACCATGCTTCATACATGTTTTTTAATTTTTACTGTGGTTTATTAGTATTTATCGCATGCCCTTTTCGTTTAAGTTTGTGGATTCAGCTGGAATTTGTGAATTTCCCTGGGCGATGAATGAAGTATCTAATCTAATCTAATCTAATCTAATCTAATCTAATCTAATCTACACAGACATTTGTTCCGGCAGTTATTTCAGTTACTAGTGGTTATGGCCAAAAAGCCATAGTTCTATTAAAACCAATATCCCTTCAACTCTGTCCCTTAATGACTTCATACAGTTTTTACAAATAAAATAACAACTATTAGAGAACAAATCTGCGGTGCCTCCGCACCATCTCCTATAGTTACATCTAACACAGTATCTGCAGAGCCCCTCGCTCTTATATACTTAGACTCCTTCTCATGTACTAATCTCTTAGAACTAACTAAAATAATCAACACAGCAAAAGCCTCCACTTGTCTGTTAGACCCCATCCCAACTAAATTATTTAAAGATGTCTTTCCCTTAATTGACAGTATGATACTGAATCTGATAAACCAGTCTGTCATTAGGCTACATGCCACAGGCTCTTAAAACCACCATGATTAAACCCATCCTTAAAAAGACTAATTCTGACCCAGGTGACCTAGCTAATTACAGACCCATCTCCAATCTACCATTTCTAGCTAAAGTCCTTGACAAAACTGTTGCTAAGCAACTTCAACAGCATTTACACAAAAATAATCTGTTTGAAGAACTTCAGTCAGGGTTTAGAGAACACCACAGCACCGAAACGGCACTGGTGAAAGTTACTAATGATCTTCTATTAGCTTCAGATAATGGACTCGTTTTAGTACTTGTACTTTTGGATCTTAGTGCTGCTTTTGACACCACCATTGACCATAAAATTCTGTTACACAGATTAGCACACTCTATTGGGGTTAAAGATACTGGTAAATTGGTTTCAGTCTTACTTCACACAAAGATTTCAATTTGTACATATTAACGACCAGTCATCCACTCAGTCTACAGTTGGTTACAGTGTCCCACAAGGCTCAGTACTAGGACCAGTGGTGGGCCGTCAGGGCCAGCAAGGCCTTCTCTGCTGGCCTAACAAAACCAGACATCATTATCATAATTATAGTAAAAGTCAATTTCATTTTAAATTTATTTTTCCTAAATATATATATAATTATTCTCCATATTCTGTTCTCTTCATGT
>JAQQAE010006736.1:0-16436 GCA_029823295.1 Pseudamia nigra
GCGTTCATGCCAGGGGACTCATGGGAAGCTAACATTAGCCACTAGCTTACTGATGCAGTAAAACTTCACCACGCAGTATCAAACAAAGTCATATCACAGCGTTGTTAAGTGTAAACACTTATCCACAGCTGCAGTTGAGTGTATCTCATGCATAACTATGAACATATTGAATAAATACAAGATACGAACCTCTGAATCGATCTGACTTCACTATAGTGAGCTGCTGCTATAGCTACTGACTATATATAGCTACTGCCATGTCAATCAAACCTCAGCATGGCAGTCATTTGTCAGATTATTTGCCGTAATATGTTAATAATGAAGCAAAAAGTTAAAGATGGACCATCACATTACTTAGAGGGTCCAAATGAAACTATGATGACCCATGTAAAAAATGTATTCGCTTAGTATTTTCAGATAAAAGTCCAATATATCTCTAGGGGAAAAAAGCTTCTTGGAGCCGGACGATCAATTCCCCAGCGGCCAAGCGGTGGGATTGCAACGTAAAGTTACTTCCGCATTGGCCTCACTGAACAGCCTCAGTCGTTGCCCCTTGGGTAACACACTTTTTTTTTCATGAGAAAATTTAATTACATCGGAACAAGATTATACTGTTTGTCATTTTGGCTGTGCTCACCCTGACATCATGTACTACCATTTGTGGGAACAAATTTATTGATTGTACGCTACATGTCTGTGAGTAATGGTCCTCCTTAGGAGAAACGGAAGTCTCACAATACGTTACACAGAGGTAACCCCAACACCGGCCATAACATTACCTTTCAGCATAGTGTATTTGAAGTTGTCAGAGAAGGAAGAATCCTGACCGAACACTTCTGATTTATCCAATCACACGAGATCACTGTTGAAATTTCTAAGTTGGCTGCCCTACTCTGTGGCTCAACACTTTGAAAAGCCTTATTGCTTTTCCACAGCGGCAAAATTCAGTCTCATTCCTATTTATATGTCGTGACAGAGAAAAGAGCTGTTTTCAAATCGTGGTGTTTTCCCCCTGATGTGAACTCCTGTAACTTTAATCAGTGGTGAGTGAACAGAAACAGTACTCAAGTAAAAGTAAAAGAATTATAAAGTAAAAACTTTACAATTCTAATGACTCAAGTATAATTCGAAGCACTCATATAAAAGTACTTGAGTAAAAGTGGGAGAGTATGACATAAAAAAACTACTCAAGTAATAACTTCATATGCTGGAATTTATGACAGCATAATATATTGCATTCAAACAAATATTTTTGTTCTTTTTGTTATTTCCTTGAATATTTGGTTGTTTTTTGTATTGGTTTTTGCTAATTTCCTTGATTTTGTCATTCATTTCTGTTAATTTTCTTCACTGTTTTGTTAATTTTCACTCATTTTGTTGCTTATTGGTCATTTTTGCTCAGTTTCTTGATTTTAATTAATTCAATTGATTTTAATTAATTTCTGTCAAGTTTCTTTGTTTTGTTCATTTTATCTCAGTTTGTTGCTCAGTTTGTTCACTTATGCTCATTTTCTTGCATGTTTTGTTTTTTGTTCAGTTTTTGCCTATATGTTTCATGATTATTTTGATCGTTACTCATTTTGTTGCTGACATTGTTCATTTTCTGCTAATTTTGTTGTTACTTTTCTATGATGAATTGCATATTTTGTTACATATTTTTCCAAATTTTGTTTATTTTTATTGTTTCCTGAATAATAAAAAAAAAATTGCAGCCCATTTTACTCCTACTTATTCAGCTGGTAGCTGGATCTGAAGTACTAACCATGTGTGGCTTTATTGCAATTATTATAAGATGTCATGATGACGATGGTCTGCCTATGTTAACCTACCGATCCTTTCTCTCCTTGTTCACCTTCATCACCCTGGAAGGAAAAACATACAGAATCATTTAATACATCCACAAAAACACGTGTTTGACTCCATCTCGAACCATTGGACTGGACCCCAGGCTTCATACAGGCTGATGAAGCAGAGTGGACCAGTTGTTCTGGTGGTCGATCACTCACCAGGTCTCCTCTCTCTCCTGCCGTTCCCTCTGCACCTGCAGGTCCCTTTAATAAACACACAAGACAGATTTTTGGCAGACGGTCACCTTCAAATCATCTCTCTGTAATCTGCGTGATTGGTTTTTAATAACAGGTGTAAGATTACAAACTATGAGGCGTACCTGGTCTCCTTTTGGACCATCGACACCGACTGCACCCTGAGAAAATCACATCAGAATTATTAACTATCTGAACTTTCAATGTACCGTAACACATTGCACTAAATGTATTCACCATTATCTAGTTGCTTGTGAGCCAGCATATTAGTTGAAAATTAGCAAACACGTAGGTTTTATTTGAACATTTAGAGGGGGACACTTTTTATCTGGAATTTCCTGGAAATTTGGAGCATCAACCACTTCATTGTCAGTATTCTGGTGAATTGTTAATGTGTCAGCTTGTTCCTTTTCTGCATAGATGCATGAAGGAAACAAAAAAGAACGTATAATCAAGAAACGAGGAAAAATTGATGAAATAAGCAACAATGTTAACAAAATGAACAAAACAATAAAGAAAATGAACAAAAAGGAACAATAAAATCAAGAAAATGATCAAAAGTGAATAAAGATAAGCAAGAAAATGAACAGAAATGAAGAAAATAATTAATAAAATGATCAGAAATGAACAAAACAATCAAGAAAATGAACAGAAATGAACAAAACAGTAAAAAAAAAAAAATCAAAGCCAAATAATAAAATTTACAAAATAAGCAAAAAATAACAAAGGTATGAAACATAATGAGAGGGATGGGCACCCCAATCACCTCTGAAATCTGTACCTGTGCAATTGAGGTCTTTTTATGTCATTATAATGCTTAAATACAGTCTGAGTGATATCCAGGGTCCATATCCATAAATATTCTTACAATGCTCTCAGCTCCAAACTTAAGTTAAAAACTACAGTATAAGTGAGGAGTTTTAGCTTTAGAGCAATTTAGGACAGGTCTTAGAGTGACTCTCAGCAAAAACTGAACTAAAACTTTTATCTCAGTGAAGAGGAGGATTCAATCCCCTTGGTATGTATGACATGATTTGGAAAGCTGTTGATCACACCTGCCCATAAAAAGGCTTTGAAAATGGAAAACTGTTCTGTGGTCAGATTAATGTCCCAGAGCATTTTAAATGAGCTTTGACCCAGAGAAGATGTGACTTTTCTACAGTAGATCATGTTTATGGATTGCATAGTGTACAGTGTTCACAGACAGTGATTAATGGAAGTGTTTCTGAACCCATGCTGTGATTATCAGTTTTTAATGCAGTGCCGCCTGAGGGCTTGAAGATCACCAGCATCCAGTTTTGACCTTCATTCTTTCTCCTGATTCTCTGACTCTTTTGATGATATTATTCACTCTCCTGCCGTTGGTGGGATCTTCAAAGGCTTCACATTTTTAGAAACATTTTTCTGAAATTGTTTCACAATATTTATTGCTGATTGGTGAACCTCTATCCATGTTCACATATGAGAGGCTCCTTTTATCAATCAATCAATCAATCAATCTTTATTTGTATAGCGCCAATCATAATCGCCGATTATCTCTAGGCGCTTCACAATACCCAGTCAGGTTACTGACCTGCTACCAGTTAACATAATTACTTGTCAAATGCTACTCCAATTGGTTTTGATTTGTGCTAATTGCTTTTACAGCCTTTTGTTGCCCCGTTCCAAATTTTTGAGATGTGTTGCTGCCATCAAATTCAAAAGGAGCTAATATTTTCCATGAAATGGTAAAATAGCTCAGTTTCAACATATGACATGTTATTTATGTTCTATTGGGAATAGAATACATGCTTATGAGATTTGCAAATCATTGCATTCTGTTTTTATTTACATTTTATTTATATCCCAACTTTTTTGGACCTGGGGTTGTTTTTTAATTTGTTGATTTGAGTGTTTCTCATTTCTCACCCTGTCGCCCTTCTGGCCTCGATAACCAGCAGGGCCTGGAAGTCCTGGAAGTCCTGGATCCCCTTTGCTTCCCTGTTAAAACACACACATATTAAAAAAATGACTTGTTAAATACACAGACATGAGAGTTATAACAGAGGATTGACTGTGTTGAACTGAGAAAAGCTACAACCCCCACCTGAACTTGACCACATCTACAGAAAAAAGAAAAACACTTGCAGTTTTACATTGAGTTGGACTACCCCAAACCTCCCAACCACCATCAACCCTCCAAAGCCCCCCACCCCTCGGATGTTTCTGGGTATGTGCGGGATTTTGTCGTACAGTGTGCCGACTGGTTTCAGGCATTCCTGGGGAACAGAGAGCTCTTTCAGGGCTTCTTGGCTTCTTTTCCTGGCCTGAATCCCCCCTGATCTGCAGAAACCCCCCTGGGCTTTCAGATTTCTGTAACAACAGGGCATTCACGCTCACTCACTGATGGATTAGAGACTTAGCTGCAGGGACAGAAGTTCATAAACACCTGCCGCACTTTAATAATACCATAACCCAAGACCAGCAGTGGAAGTGTCCGAGTGAGATATCAGGTTTATCTTGGAGAATGGCCCTCGTGTTGAATAATGCACTCCAAACAGAAGGAAGTTTTTACTAACACTGATGACCTGCTTTATATTTCAAGGCTTTGATTGCATAGTTTCAGCTGAGATTTGCACGGACCAAAGCTTTACCTGACTTTTAATCAGATGTGGGAGATTATTATGGTCTCAGTGACTGCAGCATATTTTATACACTGCACCAAAAACAACAAGTCAGCTGCAACAAGTTATTTAATCCTAACTGATGGAGTGAGTAGCCTTTTATTTCTAAAACAACCACGGTGAAGACATGTTTGAGAATTAAGAATTAATTAAGAATGCAGATGCTCCCTGTTCCAGAGTGATGAGAGCATCAGGATAAGAAAACAGGTGGATAGTGATGCAGGTGATGCTCCCATCACACCTAATGTCTGCAGTACAATCCTGTAGGGGCGGAGTTTACGATGTGAGGTTGCTTGAGTTGTTTTAGGTTTAACAATGTAACGTGTCAGCTAAAACCTGTATGTCAAAACAATACTACAGTGAGTATATACTGCCATCGTAGCTAATCCCAGTGTACAATGAAATATTTTTGGAAGGGCTTGTGTTTTTTCCTGCCTTAACCTTGTAGTCTGTTGTCGCAAATCACCTCAAATCCAGCTGAGGTAGCGTATGTATCCCAATAATGATGATTGAAGCATAATCCACACACACCAAGGATTGTATTTCCCTATGTAAAAATATAACCATGCAGTATGTACAACTGTATGTGTAGAGTAAGGGTGCAACCTTGCACTATGTGCCTAACAGAATAAAAATAGCATGCTAGGATATTAATGCAATTTCTGCCCTTTATTTTTAGGCAGAATTAAATGGATATTAATTTTGTACAGGAAGCGAGCAGGTGGACTTCAATAAAATAATCTACATACCTCAGACAGGAAAAGTACGTGTAATTTCTAATATGCCCAATTTGGCCTAACGTCGCTAATTTGCATCATATCTATTGTAGGTGTTATATTCAAATGAACAATCTCCTCTAAATATAGCACCTGTTTGACAGCAAAAATACAAATATTTTTTATATAATTGTAAATATATTTCGGCAGAAAGGGGCTAAGTCTTCATACATGTATGGTCTTACTTTCATCCATGCCTTTAAAGCATTACTGTAATCCTGTTGTTCTTCTCAGTATTAATTGTTCCTGCAGGAGCAAGTGTACAGAGAGTTGAAGTCCTGCCCACTGTTTCATCCCTCTCTTCCAGGTTAAAGAAAGAAAAAGCATTGCAATGCCAAAATACATGCCAAATTATTTAATCCCATCATTTATACAGATGATGTTTGCTGATTTAGCTTGCATTTCACTATCTTTGTGACAACCTGAAACTTTTTGTAAAGCTCTTGTAAAAGTACCTATTAAATTGACAAACATTATATTTGTAAATGGTTGCAATATTCAGTCAGGATGAGAAAATGCTCACCACTGACTGTAGTACAGTTTTTTCCCTACAGATTAGGTACCATGGGCTAAAACCAGAGTGGGCGGGACTGAGGGCTGTTTATCTTGAAACTTTAGGATTTGATCAAGAGGTGATTCCTTATAATTAACTCATTCCCCGCCACTGAAGAGATATTCTGTTATTTACAAGATAACACTTCCCTGCCAATGGAAAGATTTTCTGTCAGTCCTTGTTTTTGTACCTTTGTGCATTGTATCAAATAATACGGAGTTCTAAGGTAAAATAACAATAATAATAATAATAAAAACAAGCTAAGAAGAAAACCTGACGGAAACCGGAAGGAGGGGATGCAAAGTGTTTACTATGGACAGTTGTTTGTGTGAATTTCTGTTTTTGCTTTAATGAACGTAGCTAATATTAAAGTGTAGCTATAAAAAGAACAATTGAAGCTAGAATAAAATTTTCTCTGAATGAAAGCTGATGGTCTGTTCTTTCTGATAAGAATTTAGCAATTCTGATTCCATTATCAATACTGCTTACTGATTTGATTTCTTAACAATTCTCTGACTGATTCTCATTGTTTGAAGAAAGAGTACAAGGAGGGTCATTACTTTTTCATTGTGTTTCTATTTTCATCTCTCAAACAGTACATACAAAATATTCTGATCTAACATTGTTTGCAAACTTTTTACCACAAACCTAGTCACTGCTCAGTGACATTCATTTATTCTTTCCTCAGTCATTCTGTTCTTCCTGCCACAGTGAAAGGAGTAGTTAGTGCACAGGTGTTATCCGCTGCAGCCTCTGAGCCGGTCTGACTCTGGCAGTCATCATTTACATCTAATGAATGGAAACGGTGGTTATTAGTTTAGTGAAAGCACATTCACATAACCGATCATACAGCACTAATTAATGCAGTAGACAGAATCTGGAGGAGTGTTACCTTTTGCGATGGCACATTAATGCTGGCTATGCTGCTGCTGCCAAGCAGGCTGTCAAATATGTGGCATTGCATGCTGCATAAAATTTAATGTTAGGTGTATCAAGGTATTGCCTCCCTTACATGAAATGACAGATTTTCAAGTATTGCAAAAGTCCCTGCTATCATCTTCACATGTAAAATATAACCACACTTTTGAAAGCTTCTGCCTGGTCTACATGTTGGAGACATTGCAAATAAATCAGCGCAGTGTGTGTGATGTCATCACACACGACAGGATGGATAGCAGAACTGTTCAGGCAAGCATGATAACAAACCCAAGGAATTGAGCCACCGGGAGCTGGTTCTCAAAAAACGGTTCTAAATTCCCATCCCCACTTAGGAGTACCACAGGTATGTGTACTAGGGCCGCACACACTCTTTCTGGAAGTTTTGAAATGTACTGTGAACAGTAAAGTGTTACATTTTCACATATTTTCTAAACAGTCGGTCACAGGCACCCAAGCCAAAGATTAATCTGTAAACATGACTGAAAGATGCTGAGGTTTACAAACACTGAGTTAAGTGGCAGTGGATGTATTTGATATATATTTTATGGTGTGTCTTGTTAATTGACTGGTCCTTTATGGATTAAGTGTCTCTTTTCACTGATACTGGGATTTCTTATGTGATTTTCTTATTTTTTTTTAGTTTTCTGTTGGATTTTGGTTTTTTTAATGGTCATCTATTTTATCCAACGTGGCACAGGAGTAAAAATTATAACCACAGCTGCTGCTATATGTTTATTGCTGCTATATGTTCCTTTACAGTCTGTGTAAAATGCCTTTGGCCCACGTTCTAAGACTGGTTGCAAACTGATTTAAATTTTTATGTATGTACTTGTCCATCATTATAACTGCACCTATGGACACTTGTAAGCAGAAATGGTTGGCAGACAATTAATGACAATATAGCAAAGCTTAATGTCACTGTCTGAAACACACTGGCACCTCTTTCTGTACATTCACCATCACTTCGTGGTCCTCAAGATGGTAGCTTATACAGTTTGCTTGATTTGTTCTCAGGTCTTACCCTGGCTCCTGGTAATCCTGCAGGTCCATCATGCCCCCTCACGCCACGATCGCCCTAAAACAATTACATGACACACATTAAAGACTCTGAAAAGCCTTGTAAATATCTAATCTATCTATCTAAATTGGTTCATGTATTCATAACTAGTAGCCCTTGCCTTTTGGGTGATCTGCTTTAGAGCTTGTTTTACAGGAGCTTAAAGTATAACTGTATGATTAACAATAACCAAAAAAACAACACTATTCATCATCAGGAGGAGAGGAAGCATGGAGATGTGGTGGAATAGAGATGATTTCTGAGACTCACTGGTCCTCCTCTGGGTCCAACAGGTCCAACCTCCCCTTGTTCTCCACGCTCACCCTGAACATAAACACAATTTTAAATCAGACCACAAGAAATCACAAGCCTTTTTCTTCTCCTGTAGCTGAAGTGAGGTCATTTCCTATCTCTTGAAATATTTACGGCTGTATCCACAAAGACTCCTAATGCAAAGAGCAAGGAAATTCTACTAACACAGAGAATGCATCCCGACTTACAGACTTACTTTGGAGTTATATGGACACTGTTAACACATGAATATGAAGTGAACTAATTAATAGCTAATATGTGTTCGTTGATCACTGAAAATGTAATCTACTTCTTCTTCACATAAAGAATGTATTTCAGTTTGCGTTAAACCCACCTGTTTTCCCGGAGACCCCATCAGTCCTGCAATTCCTGGAACACCTGGAGGACCCTGGAATACAAGACAAGACGGGGTTTTCATCATTCTCTTTGGGAGTGATGAGGATGGACAGGATTAGGAATGAGCTCATCAGAAGGACAGCGCAGGATAGGTGTTTTGTTAGAGATGCCAGATTGAGGCTGTTTGGACCTATGGGCAGATACTGGATATATTGGTAGAAGGAGGCTAAAGATGGAGCTGCCAGGCAGGAGGTAAAGAGGGAGACCACAGAGGAGATTTATGGGTTTGGTGAAAGAGGAAATGCAGCTAGTTGGTGTGGGAAAAGAAGATGCAGAGGACAGGG
Source organism: Pseudamia nigra (assembly GCA_029823295.1). Lineage (NCBI taxonomy): Eukaryota > Metazoa > Chordata > Actinopteri > Kurtiformes > Apogonidae > Pseudamia > Pseudamia nigra. The sequence goes on from JAQQAE010006736.1 coordinate 9,023, forward strand.
TCAGATGGAAGCAGATGTTTTGTTGTGGTAACCCCTAAAGGGGACAGCTGTAAGAAGATGTTGCTTTTGATAAATACCTTCACACCTGCATGTCCTTTCTGGCCATAAGCACCTGGCAAACCCTATACAATGAAATTGGCATTAAACTTTAAAGAAAAATTATATATTGGATGATAGATGTTTTTGAGGTCAGAGGTTACATACAGGAAGTCCTTGAAGGCCAGCATCACCTGGAGCTCCAGGTTTTCCTGGAAGACCCTGGGAAACAGCAGCAACACAATGAACTTCTCAGATTTTAAAGAACAATAGTGGGGTTTTCCTTTTGGTTATTTAGGAGAAAAACAGTACACACAGTAAATCGCCACAAAACATTTTGACATTTTATGTCTCCACACTGCTCATTGAAGTTTTGTTTCTATTCCTGACTATGTTGGTTTATTTTTATTTGTATTTTTTATGCATTAATTTGATCAGTTTGCACGACATTTTTTGTTCATTATTTTGCTTTTCCCCCAATCCTTTTGCTTGCATTATGGTTTTATTGTAAGATTATTTTCTAATATATTTACTTTACTCTGCTTTGTCCTAATATTGTTCATTATTCTACTCATGTTTGTTCATTTAGCCTTATACAGTTTGACCAAAGTCCCTGGACCCCAACTAACCAAACTTGGCACACAGATAGCCAGGGTAGGGGGAAGGGTTACTATGGCAACCACCACCTAATATGCATATTAATTAGGTCACCGCATCAATAAATAACAAAACCTATTCTGACCAAAACTTTTATAGCTAGAACCACCAAATTTAATATGTGATACAATGATGGAGATCTATAGGGTCTTAAATTATTGTGCTACATTTCTAGCTATGTAGTGACATTGAAAACATCATTTACCCCAGGGTTATTGAATATACTGATTCCAAATATGCTGTGACCTTCAAGGGAAAAGGTCAAGGTCCATTTCAAAATTGGGTGGAGGATTTGATGTTTCACTGCTTTTTGTTTACATTACTGGACAAAACCACTGGAGTCACTGGTCTAAGGTGATAAATTTGGAGTGTACCGTACACTGCCAAAAAATACATTTATCAAATAATGATGTACTGAAACATACATCTATAGTGTAAAATATTCCAGATGCTGGTTGTTACCTTTGAACCTGGAAGTCCTGGAATTCCCTCACGGCCGTCCGGACCGGCAAGACCCTGTGAACGATAATTGACTTCATCTTTACAACAAAGAATCAGCTGCACTTAAGTCAAAATGATCAATGGATGAACATGCAGGTGTTGAATCAAGAGCTGCGTAATTAATCCAACTGCAATCACAATATCACTCTATGTAATTATGTAATCGCAAAGATCCACATTAGGACGATCTAAGGTGGTATAATAGTTCATTTTGTTGATTATTTTAATATATTTGTTCATTTGGCTGAATATTTTGTCAATGTAGTTCTTGACATTTGACCAATGCATCTTGTTAATTTTGTTTATAGTTTATTGATTATTTCCCCACATTATGCTCATTTTTGGTTATGTTTAGATATTTTTGTTTATTTTGTTGATACTTTTTTCATTACTTTTCCAACTTGTCTTTATTTTTGTTGTTTTTTGTAATTTATTTTATTAATTTTATTCATAAGTTTTTGATTATATTGCCAACTTTTCTTAATTTTGTTGACATTTTGGTCATTTTGTTTATATTTGGGTATTTTTGTTCATTCTACTGATATGTTGTTGGTTATTTTTCTAATTCGTGCTTTGTTTTGTTGTCTTTTGTGATCTGTTTGGCTAATTTGTTCATTTTGTTAATTTGTTGCCTATTACTGTATATTGCCAACTTTCCTAAATATCCTTGATATTTCGGTCATTTTTCTTCACTTTGTCAATATTTTGTTGATCATTTCACCAGCTTTTCTTTTTTTGATTGATGTTTTGGTTATTTTTGTGCATTTTAACAATTCTGCTCAGCTTTGTTTTATTGTTTCATTCTTTATGTTCATTTCAGTGATAATTTCACGACATTTGTGTTTATTTTGTTCATCTTTAGTCTAATTTCAGAGATGAAAAAAAAAATAACCAAGACCTCTCTCCAGTGATAAATTGATATATTTTAATTTTTTGCCAATTTTCCCAGTTTGTTGGTGATTTAACTGATTTTTTAAATTATTTTGTTGATAACTCTGCTCATTTATTTTTCATCTTTTCATGTACTTGACCATTTCTTTGCACATTTTGTTCTCTTTTATTTAATTATAGAACTCGAAAATAATTAACAGGACCTTTGTCTGGTAATGTTTAGATACAGTATATGTGTTTTAAACAAAAACGTAATCAATAACTCCAATATGACTTTTTCACCACACTGTGAAGCTCTAATAGCATCTGTTATGGGATCAAAGATAAAACACTGTATTGGTTGATTGAGAATGAAAAAAGCTAAATAAAGAGCAGAAAAATTGGGAAAAGAGGTTTAAAAGTTTAATTGGATGCTCACAGGCTCTCCTTTTGGTCCAGGTACTCCTCTTATTCCTTGTGGACCCCCATCCCCCTATGAAGAAACACACATTACCGTAATTAAAAATATAAAGAATACAAATGTAGAGCTGGGAGACATGGGAAAAAAGTTCTCACAACATGAGTATCCACATCAGATGGTATCAATAATTATCAGTCTCAAATGGATATTTCGTTCAAATGTAAAGGTTGATTTTGGTCGTGAGTGAAAGTTGAAGAGACCAAATGGTTGTTAGTGATTTTTATTTTATTAATAAAAGATGCAACAAAACAAAAACACAAATGGTACAACAAGCTGCAAACAGATTAAGAGAACCAAACAGACAAAAAAGTCAAAGATGATGCTAAAGAAAATGATGCAATACAGGAGACAAATCATAAATTGCATAAAGGAAAAAGAAAAAGCTATGAAATGTTCAAATATAAAATTGTTTAAGACTAGAAAGCACCCGGGGATGCAGACATCCACCAAGGCAACTCACTTTCTCTTCACAGTGAAAACCTGCCATTATCATTTGAACCTATATTCATTTCACCATAATGTTATTGCACCAAAAGTAATATTCTGACATTTATTTGACCCCCATTATTGGATTCTTTGACCATGAAAACCTACCATTAGCACCTGGAATCACATACATATCATCATTAGTTCAATTGTTATTCAGCAGAAATAATATTTCCATAATGGGGGTTTTCTTCTGGATCTAGCTCTGTAAATGTTAAAGATACAGTACGTCAAATCCATGGACAAGTTACTGAATCAGCAGACTTTTCATTACAATTCGGTGTCAGTTTCATGTATATTGCTTTATTTGTTACATTACGGTAGCTATTTTTCCTTCACCCCTGTAAGTATCATCATTTTGGATCACTATGTCTGGAATACTGGCCATATCCGCATCAAACTTTGTGATTTGATAGAATCTATTATGGTGTTATCCTATATTTTTTGGCTACATTTTTGGGTGTTATTTGTGGCGTTACAAGGACAAATGTTGAATGTGGCCCTGTCTCACAATGGTGAAGAATCCTTTAAAAATCTTCCTGATCCAGATAATAATCCAGATCACAAAAATGAATCTAATCAATTGGATTTTATGCCATTTCTCATCTATGCTGAAAATTTCATGCAAATCCATTTACAACTTTTCAGCAGATAAACTAACACAAGCAAAATAAATGATGCCAAAAGACAAAAAAATGACATGACACACAAAATTATGTAAAACCTACAAAAGCTATTTTCAGTTATAGACAAAAAATGTTGTAACGTATTAAATCATCATCATTAAATTTCACAGTATTACACAGCTAGATCGCAGTAATGACAAAACACAACACATTAAATGAAGCTTCAAAATAAACTGGGAAATAAAGGACATAAATGCATTTGTTATTGAGTTTTGTTTGGAGGGTCCTACCTGAGCTCCCCTCGGGCCGGTCTCACCTATGGCTCCTCTCTGACCTGGATCCCCCTGTAATATGTTGAGCAGTTTTTAATATTTATTTATCATGTTAGTGAATTCAACAGAAGTGACTAAATCAGACACTCACTGGAGACCCCTGGATCCCCCGCGGACCCACATCACCAGGCTTCCCCCGAGATCCCTGTGGGGACAATCAGAACAAGAGGCACTCATTAGACAATAAGTAAAATATATCTTATATACGTACAGCGATAATGTAAAATGAATGTTAATGCAATGTTGAGCTACAATTGTCCTGCAGTTTGTTGTGCATGTTTTATTCCAACATGTACCACCTACTGCACTAAAAATCTTTTATTGGGGATGTCTCAGGGGGTCACCTGGTAGCATGCACATACATGACTCAGGCCCAATCACAGTGTCCTGGGTTCAAATCTGACCCAATCTATAGTATCGCTATCAATAAAGGCTAAAAAGCCCAAAAACAAACCTTAAAAAAATGATGGATTTTCCCATTTAAATGTAAAAGATAGGATGAATGAAAGCTAAACTTATTTTGTTAATTATGATTGAATGTTAGTCATCTGATCAACCTTTAAAGTGTTGCCCCATTATTTTGATATTATGATTGACAGATGAGTATGACATCTCCACTCACCGGCAAAGACATAACCCTCATAGACTGCACAGATTGCCGACCCCAATGTTAAATCCACTCCAGAAAGCTTTGTGACTGGTTGAACCACAGGTCATTCCTATGTTGACCTGGGATCATATTCTATCATAAGTCTTCTGTAAACATCTGTAATGATGTTTTTATGAAGAATTTTCTGGAAAACATTGTCCGTAAAGTTGACAGTTGGCAGATGGAGATCATTTTGGCTTGACTATGATTGGTTGGTTTTAAATTACACGGAGAGAGATGAAATAAATGGGTTTTATAAAACCTTGAAATGTTTTATGGATCAAAAAGAGTGGTGAAACCATTGTATATATTAGTGGACAAAGTGACTGTGATGTCACCCATTGGTTTCTGAATGACCGTTTTGGGGCCAATTGGGTTGTTGCATCCTGGATGATATTATGGAGGCCAAAACAGGATGTAACCATGGACAAATGACAGTGGAACTACAACAGTGTAGTATATCAGGGGTGTTATGAGTAAGCTAACGCTAACCGACTTGGTAAGACTTCACTTCAGCATGGCCAAACAAAATCATATTACAGTGTTGCTAGTGTAAACACTGAACCACATCTACAGTCAATTATCTGGCATGAAAAACTATGTTCTATTGAATAAAAAGAAGCAACAAAGGTCTGTCTGACTTGGCCCAACTTCGGCTGACTCCACCAGCGAGTGACGTTGCCATAACAACCTGTCAAACAAATCCCAACCCAGTTATTTGTCAGATTATTTGCCCTAATATTTTAATAACAGAGAAAAAAGTTAATGGTCCATCAGATCACTTATTAGAGAGTCCAAATAAAACGTTTGAGACCGTGATGACTCATGACAAAAATTTATTCACATAGTATTTTCAGAGAGAAATCCAATGTAACTTTGTGGGAGTCAGGGCTTCTTGGAGCCCAGTGAACGGTGCCCCAGTGGCCAGCAGCGGTATTACAACTTCAAGTTACGTCCGCACTCTCCTCAATGTACAGCCCCGGTCATTGGCTACTGGGTAGCCATTGACCGCCAATGACACACTGGGGCACCGTGCCAATGACTGCCAGTGTGAGAACACCCTAGACAATCAACACTAATCACGAAAATTAACTTTAATGTAATTTTTTCAGTTTCACATTTTGTGAAATTGTTAGTGCCTGCATTTTGTGTAGGGCAGAATAATAATCAGAATATATCATCAGAATTTCATATTACTGTTTTCGTACCCGGTCACCTTTGGGGCCCATTATTCCTGGGAGGCCTCTTGGTCCACCTGAGCCCTAAAATTACTCAGCGGACAGAGAAAAGAACACGGACATGTCACATGTTAATATGTTTGACACCATTAAGTTAGTTCATTGTCACTTTGAGAGCAAATGTTTCTGATATAGTAAGAAGAAATGGTAAAATATTTTACTGGGAGTCCTTGAGCTCCAACTTCGCCCTGTTGTCCTTGATCACCTTCCTCTCCCTTAAAGAGAGTAATGAAACAGTTTTTATCTAACATTTACATATTTATCATCTGGTTTCATCACTGACATTAACAAACTAATAAAGAATAAGACTAAAATAACTAGGATCTTGAACAGAAATTGACAAAATATAAAAATATCTAAATTAACAAGTCAAAAAAGACAAAATAAAATAGCAAAGTAACATAAATTAACAAAATAATCATTAAATTAAAAGAACAAACTTAAAATTAGACAAAAATCAATGAAATAATAATGTGTAAAAATGATCAAGAAAACTGAACCAAATGAACAAAAATATGGACAAAAAACTGAACAAATAATCAACAAAATAAATAGATGATGACAAGATGAACAAAAAAATGAATAAAAAATAAAGAATAACCAAAAATAAACCAAAAAATATGTTAAAAAACTCCATGTGAACAAAACAATCAATGACATGAAAAACAACATTTTTAGTGACAAAAATTGACAAATCAAGGTGAAGAAATTAAACAATAAAACTACAATATTAAGACAAGGAACAAAATGAATAAATGTGAACAGAATTTAAAAATGAGAAAATGAACTAAAAATGAGCAAAATTGTGAACAAATACATAAAAATTAAACAGAGGTTTCACAACTCATTTTAAGGGGTCCTGACCCTTGGTATAATGATAGTAATAATGCCATGAAAATTAAATTATTAATTATGTCATCATCTTGTGTTACATGTACACAGAGCATAAAATAACATCATCCTTGTTTTTGCCTACATGCTGCAGAGATGGACCACAGATACTATGATATAATAAAATATGATGTTACCTTGTGTCCTTGTCTTCCAGGCTCCCCAGATTCACCTTTGACCCCTTTGTGACCCTACCGGCAAACACAGGCAGTTCAAAAAAATCTTAAAAGTGCACTTGAGCTAAGCACATAAAGGTCACGGGGGGCGGGGGGGGGGTCATGTTCAACAATGCCCCCACATGATGCAGACCATGCCTTAAATACAGGGGAAAAAATCAGTTTGTTTTGAAGATGTAGTGTGTTGCATTCAGGAGTTTGTCTACGGGTAGAATTTTAAGCTTTCCTTAATAAGAAAGAAGAAAGAGCCAATAGTGAAGAGGCAGCTGTTCTATCTGCAGCGTGTCATCATGTCCAACCACACCAAACTAAACATGATGGAGAGGCAACACCCTGCACCCATGTCACACCTTTTTAGGAGACTTGCAACTGAACATTTTGTACAAGGAGAAATGAATGTGATTCACACAACCCTTCTGACTCTTAATAACCTCTTAAAACCCTTAAGGCCTGACTCTGAGGAACTGGGAT
>JAQQAE010006737.1:0-16435 GCA_029823295.1 Pseudamia nigra
AGCAAAACATACCAGGGGGGGGGGGGGGGTCAAAGTGTGATCAGAAAAGATCCCAAATTGGTCTGAAAGTTCACAGCTACTATCATACAGTACCTTTTTCTCCTCCTGCGGTAAAAAACCTAAAGAGAAACACACATCAAAAAGTGAACGCAGTGCCTGTTTCACAGCAGCGTGAGATGAAAAATATCTCACTAAAGTAGGAGAAATGATTCCTTACCGTGACTGCAAAGCATCCAATCAGCAGGAGCAGAACAACAGGGATGAGGGCATAATACCCACGGTGTCCAGGTGAATGAATGGTGGGTGAAATGTGGGGCGTTGTGTGGTTGAAATGCATTTCCCTCTTTTCCATCTCCTCCTCCTGCTGTGTGCACCTCTGCTAACACCTCTGTCATACATTTAGTGGACTGTTGTTGCTGTTATTTCCACTGAAATGCCATTCTGAGCTTCTTCAACCACAGAACACTCATAATTATCACTGTAGAGTCAAACACAGCAGCGTTTACCTTTGTCAAGTTATCTTGTATTTTTTTTTTTTTTTTTAAGTATAACAAACTCCAAATGGTTCGTGATAGGATAAATGCCACCTTACCTTATGGTGCGTGAGCTAAAGTGGATGAGCAGTGATTTCCTGCTTTCATTTCTGTTCACAGGTGGCACAGTTACTGAAACACAAGCCTACCTCAACCTGCTCACTGACATTCCTGAGTGGGGAGTGGGTGTGGAGTGGACCTGTGTAATGCTGTCAGATGGGTTCAGCTGGATGAATCCCCGAGCCTCGCGAGGATGAAGGGGTAGAAAATGGATGGATGGATTAATGACCAAAATTCCCACAAAATGAACAAAAATAGCAAAATCATCAAATGAACACAATAAAATGAAGAAAAATAAAATAAACAAAAAAGGAAACATCTCAAAAATGAACAAAGTATCAAGAAAATGAACAAAAGATTAAAAAAAGACGAAGAAATGACAAAAAACATACTAGTTAATCAAAAAAAATCCATAAAATGAACAAAAATAAACAGGACAAATACCAAATGAGTATATCTGTAAAGAAAGTTAACAAAGTAATTACAAAAATGACAAAAACTGAACAAAATTTGAAAAATAATAAAGAATATGTGCTGAAATGAACACAATAATAAACATAATGTACAAAGAAATCAAGTAAATTCTCAAAGTAACAAAATACTGCACAAAAATGAACAAAGCGAGCAAGAAAATAAACAAAATAATGATTACCAATGTTAAAGAAAATGACTGAAGCATTCACAGAATGAAAAAAACAACATATTATCTAAAATGAACAAAAACAATCAAGTAACTGTACGAAATGTTCGCGAAATGAGGGAAAATCACCTAAAATAAACAAAATGATTGAGAAAACAATCTACAAATTAACAAAGAAAAAAATATATTAAAAAATATGGCCAAAAGTGAACACAATAATAAACAAAATGGGAAGAAAACAAGTAAAAAAATGAACAAGCATAAACAAATGCAAATAAATGCATCCTGACCCTGAAACCTGAGAACATGACCCACCTGTAATGTGGTGTCTCCTCCAGCAGGGGGCTCGCTGTTGTGGCTGCAGGAGGAGCTGGCGGAGGAGGAGGAGGAGGAGGAAACAAGCGATAGGAGACTTTCCAAATCATCCCACTGGTCGAACCCGAAGAGTGAGCGTGTTTTCAGTCAAGCATTTCTGTCAGACACAGGATGACACAGCTCTGACGGTAAGTCGAACCCACTCCACCTCATCATCACTTTTGTTTCTCTCAGGAATGTCCTCTGTTGATATGATTTTAATAACTGGTGTTCCTTCAACCTGTATTGTCTTGGATCACAGTTTTCATAGAACACTATTTTAATATAGGCTTACTGTTAAATTTAATTTAGCTCCAGGTCACAGTGTCATGAAAATCTTAGTTATTCCAAGTGAATCCGTGTAAAACTTGAGTCATGTTGGCGCGCGCTGGTGAATTTCCTGTTAAGATTTGAATGTTTGTTAATGATTAGACCATAAACATAAACCTTCAGCTTCACAGAGACTCCACTCAGGAAACAGCTCACCTTCTTTCCAGTAAGTGGGGGAGTAGTATTCAAGTACATTTACTCCTTCACATGTACCTGAAGAGCTTTTTCAAATAAATGAGGGGATTTTTTTACACTTACTTTGACTGTTGGTGACAGAACAAATTTACAAAAAAATAAAATAAAATTAAGAAAATGAGTGGCAAAACTGTCAAAAAATGTACAAAATATGCATCAAGATGAGAAAACGTGAACAAAACAACTATGAAAATGTGAACAAAACAACTAGGAAAATGAGTAAAAATGAACAAAGTAACCATGTATGTTAACAAAAATGAACAAAATATTAAACAAAACTGGACAAAAATTGACAAAATAAGCAGGGAAATAAACAAAATGTAAATATAATGTAAAATATAAACATTAACAATGAGCAAAAAAATGAACAAAGCAACTATGAAAATGAGCAAAAATGGAAAAAAAATAATCATGTACTGTAAGTTAACAAAAAAAGTATCAGACAGAAATGAAAAAAAAACAATCGACAAAATAATCATGGAAATTCACAAAATGAATGATGTAACGAAGAAAATTTTGCAAAAATAAACAAAATAATCTTGCATGTTAGCAAAATTGAACAAAATAATAATTCAAGTTAAAAAGAAGCAAAGTAAATATTCCAATAGATTAACAAAATGAACAATATAAACAAAAAAATTGAGCAATAAATGAACAAAATAATCATGTAAATTAACAAAAGTGAAGTTATTGTAGTGAACATTTTCCCAGAAAAGCATGATGTGTTGCTATTTGAAGTCTGTTATGGTCTGTTAAAGTGATTTCTGGGTTCAGCAGGTCTACAGGTAATCAGGCCTGGTATGGCTGAAACTGAAGTCTGTGCTGTCGAAAATGTTTATGTTTCCAAACCTGTGCTGACTTACTGTACATCATTGTTGATTTACTGTATGTCTGTTTTGGTTGTAGTATTTAGTCTGTTTTAATCTTGGAAACCTTTATGTATGGCATCTACTTTGTATGTTTTTATAAAGCAGTGTTTAACACATTTGTCCCCGTCAAACACATACATAAATAAAAACTAGAAAGCAGTCGGAGTGCAGACCTCCACCAAGGCAGCTCAGTTTCTCTTCATAGTGTAAACCTACCATTATCATGTCAACCTATGCTCATTTCCCCCACAATAATATTGCAACAAAACTAGTACTGTATTCTTAAATTTATTTGACCCTCATTATTGGATTCTTTGACCATGAAAACCTGCCATTAGCATTAGGAATCACATACATATCAGTATTAGTTTAATAGTTATTCACTAAAAATGATACACTGCCTGGCCAAAAAAATGGTCACCACCTGGATTTAACTAACCAAATAGGTACAAGCCTCCCATTGGATAATTTCTACATGGGTGATTATGTTTCAGCTGGTAACAAGTGATGTAAGGATAGTGGCGAACCATCATCTTCAAAGACAAAAGGTGGTTGGAAAAAAATCTTGAATGATCATGACCGGTAATCATTTAAATGTGTGGAGAAAAGAAATTATTAAAAGAACAATAGTATAACTCAGGACCATGTTTAATAGTGAAAGTAAAAGCATTTCATGCACACAAGGCAAAGGCAGCTCAAGGGATTGGGACCAAGTAGCTGTGTAGCCTTAACAAAACCACTTATCAGTGAGGCTGATCGGGGAAAAAATGCTTCAGTTTGCTAGGGAGCATAATATTTTGTTGTTCTGCCTTTAGCTTTGATTACGACACACATTTGCTGTGACATTGATTCAATAAGCTTCTGCAGTGTCTCAACATTTATTTACATCCAGAGTTACATTCATTTTTTGCCAAGATTTTGAATGAATGATGGGAAAGTCAGACACTGTGTAAAGTCTTCAACAGCACATGAAAGGAAATGCTTTAACTTTCACTATGATTGATAATTCAAGATTTTTTTCCAACCACATTTTTTCTTTGAAAATGATGTTTCACCACTATCCTTATACCACTTGTTGCCTGAAACATAATCACCCATGCAGAAATTATCCAATGGGAGACTCGTACCTATTTGCTTAGTTAATTCCAGGTGCTGACCTTTTTTTTTGGCCAGGCAGTGTGTTTCCGTAATGATTGTTTTCTTCTGGCTCTAGCTCCACAAAGGTTGAAGAGACGTCAAATCCGTGGACACATTACTGAATCAACAGACTTTCCACTACAATCTGTCAGTTTCATGCCTGTAGCTTTATTTGTTACCTTATACTAACTATTTTTCCTCAAGCCCTGTAAGTATCAGCATTCTGGATCACTGTATCTGGAAAATTGTCCATATCTGGATCAAACATTGTGGTTTGATAGAATCTATTATGGTGTTATCTTATGTATGGTGCTATTTATACCGTTGCAAGGACAAATGCTGAATTTGGCCCTATGTCACAGAGGTGAAGAATCCTTTCACAACTTTCTGGATCCAGACCATGATCCAGATCACTCACACAATTTAATCAATTGTTCCTTGTATCATTTCCTGAAAATGGCTGGCAGTAATACATAATAATGAACTTATCCAAGAGGGGGCAAATACTTTTTCACATACAGTACAGTAGGTCCAGGTAGATTTGAACAGATTTTCCCCTTTCAAGTTGAAATTCTCACCTAAAAACTGCATGTTGTTGACTTGGGTTATTAACTCCATGCAGGAAGCAGCTCACTTTCTGTCTGCTGCTAAATACGAAGGCTGTCAAAATTAACGTGTTAAATCTGGATTAATCCACTTGCATGATTAGTTAGATAAAAATTTTAATGTGATTAACGCGTTAACGTGATTAATGCACAATAACTTATATATCAAGGAAAAAGTGATGAAGTCTCATGTTACCTTTGACCCACCTCACTGACAACTTCTTCAGTATTTTCTAAGTCAATTGAAATGTAAAAGTATAAATCTTTAGTTACTGATAAAGGCAGTGAACCAAGTATAAATAAGCAAAAACATCTCAGCAGAACATTACAGAGGTTCTGTTAAGTTCTACAAAGCCGGTGGAATTTTCTTTAGTTACACAAGTTTAAATTAGAAAAATATATATCTACATTTTAATGTCTTCTTCTTCTTTTCCTTTGGGCTGTTCCCTTCAGGGGTCGCCACAGCGAATCTGCCTCCATCTCACCCGATCCTCTGTTAAATAAGTCATTTTAATCGAGTGTCTATATCACCTTCTATCATGAGTATTTTTGCTTCCACAAAATGAAAAACAAATGGTTATTAATCAAAATTAATCCAGTGACCCTGTGATTAATTTAGATTAATATTGAATGGGTATTAATTGTGATTAACTGAAATTAATCCACAGTGATTAAAAATTTTAATCGTTTGACGGCCCCACTAAATACTAAAGTGATTTGTCTGCGTTGTGTCATAGAGTAAGGACAGGCTGTCAGAGACATTTTACGAACACTTGTTCCATAAAATGAAATGGATCCTCCTCCAAAGCGAGACGCATACGACTCTGACCTCCCGCTGCCGCTCAGAGACGACCTGGACGTCACGGACCACGTCTACCTTGAAGTGTTTTCTGAAAATCAGAATCACGTGTATGAGAGGACAATAAGTGGACTTGAATGTGACGCGACTCCCCAGCCCAAACCTCAGGGTCACCTGTGGAACCAGAGCAGAAGAGCTTCTGTGAATACGGAACACCAGCCTCCCCCAGCCCAACACCCTGCCCTTCTTCCCAGAAGCAGATTTTCTGTTTCGGCTTTGCCAGGCAGACAAGGTATCCCACCCCCTCCTCTTCCTCCCAGGACTCGAATCCCTCTGGGCCAAAACAAAAACCGCTTTTCCTATGAATTAAGTGTGCCTGTCAAAAAACTGAGTCGAACCAGGACAGAAGTAGAAAATCATGTGAGTACCTCTCCCAGCGGAGACACAAAGCTCTTTCATAGCGGAGTGAAATGACCCACATTTTCAAGTTGCTAAATGTGAATGAAGTGTGTTTTCCTCTCACACCAGGATCCATGGACCGTCACGCTTACAGATACTCCACAAGGCAGCACCAAGACACTGGCCTGTTTCAGCGCAGCCACCTCCAAGTAAAACACAGCACCACACATACACCCGCATCCTGTGCAGACCAGCACACAGTGTCCTATTAAATAGACAGTGGTTGATAGAGTACACAGAAACAGTACTCAAGTAAAAGTACACTTACAATGCTAATGACTCAAAGAGAAGCACACTGTAAAAAAAAAAATAAAAAATTGTTAGTTCAACTAAAAAACTCATTGCAACAGATGCCACATTGTTCTTAAGTTGAAGAGACCAACTAAAAAATTCAAGTTTTGGAAAAGTGTTGCTCTAACTGACATTATTTTGTTCATATTATTAGTAATTTTTTTCTGAATGTATTTTCTTCTGTTGGAACAACAAAAATAAATGAGCTGTGCCAATGAAAGAATATAAGTTGAGCCAACAATGTAAATGTATACATTTACCTTGTAATAGCTATCAAACAGCAGTGTTTCACTGTATTTTATGGGGTCTTAAAATAAGAAATAAGCAAATAATTCACCTAAATGAGGTCAAACATACAGTAGAATCAAGTTGGCTTTTGCCATGGGTTTGCGTCACCGCCTTGTGATAATGGCGGATCGTGTCCTTGCAAAATCCATCGGGAGACCCCAGATGACCAAGAAGGCGCAGATGCGCATGTCTGTGCAGGCGCAGTAATGACATTTTGGCTCAACCAATGTGAAACAACAATTTGTTCATTTTGCCAACACAAAATATTAAGTGAGACCAACTTTTGACCCAAAGCACATTCAACTTAGTTGATACAACTTATGTAAACTTATAATTTATTGTTCTACTAACTGAATAATTACAGTTAGCTCAGCAAGATCAAGTTGGATTTTTTACAGTGCATAAGAACTTGAGTAAAACAAGTGTATATCATAAAAACTACTCAAGTAGTGAGAATTTTTTATAGCGTAATATATTGTGCACAAACAGGTATTTTGGTCATTTTTGCATATTTCCGTGTTTGTTTGGTTCATTTTTAAAACCTCTTCTCCTCTCACATTTTGTTGCTTATTTTGTTTTTGTTCATTTTTGTTAACTTACTTGATTATTATGATCATTTTTGCATATTTTGTTGTCATTTCTTGTTCAATGTCTTGATGATATAGTTATTTTTTTCTAAATTCATTTGATTATTTTTAATTTTTGTATTTTTTTGTTGTTTATTTTGTTAATTTGAGCTTATTATTCAGATGTGCTCTGTACACATAATGTACTGTCAGAAGTGCATTATGTTGAAAAATCTATAAGACAATTAACAAACATTTTTAAAATATGTATATCAAAACAGATATTTATAAAAAAAATTATGTAAAAAACAAAAATGGAAATATTAGAATGAATAAAAACGGCCAAGAATGAACTAAATAAGCAAGAAAGTGAACACAAATGATCAAAAATGAACAAAATAATCAAAGAAATGGCTCACAAATGGTGAAAAATAAACAATGTATTCAGGGAAATGAACAAAAGAATCCATACAATGTACTGTACATACAGTAGATTGCAAAAATTGAACAAAATAATCATGGAAATGAGCTAAATAATCCAAAAAGTCTACAAAAATTCTCAAAAATGAACAAAATAATCGAGGAAATGAATGGAATAATCCATAAAATCTCCAAAAGTTGCCAAAAATGAACAAAATAATCATGACAGTGCTCACAAATGATCAAAAATGAACAAACTAATCCACAAAATGTACAACAGTTGTCAAAAAATTAACAAAATAATCAAAGAAATAAACAAAATTATCCGCAAAGTATACATAAATTGCTGAAAATGTACAAAATAATCCAGAAAGTGCTCACAAATAATGAAAAATGATTAAAATAATCGACAAATTGAACATAAAATGTGTGTGTTTGTTGTATTATTATATTCAGTTTTGTGTTCTTTTACTTGATTGTGGTATTCTTTGTTGGATGTTTCATTGAATATTTTATTCATTTTTAGTGATTTTGTTTGTTCTATTGTTTAATCTTGCTTATATCGTGGATTGCATTGTTGTTTTTTGACTCACTTTCTGTTCATTCTGTTCATTTTGCTCATTTTAATTGATGTGGTAAAGGCCAGCATGCAGTTACCTTTTCAGAATTCACTGAAATAAAATCGTTCAAAATGCAGTAGTGTTTACAGAAGCATGTAAGGGACTATTGTCTTACTACTGTACTGTATTTTCATTTCTGGATCCAGTGGAAGAGCCTGGAAAACACTTGAAAGAAGCTAATAATACCTGAAATTCTAGTACAGGTGTGCTTTCTTTCCTGCGTTTGCCATAAGACACAGCTGTCCACGTCCTCTCTGCAGGCTGATGTCACGTTACAGACACACAGACAGTGAGTACAACTCCGGTTTGGTGTGGGGTCGATTGTCGCACATCCACCGCGCTCTGCTGCAGGATGTGACGGTCATCGTCACCGTGGCCACGGACTGGGACACTCACGAGCTGCCCGTC
This sequence comes from Pseudamia nigra, assembly GCA_029823295.1. Lineage (NCBI taxonomy): Eukaryota > Metazoa > Chordata > Actinopteri > Kurtiformes > Apogonidae > Pseudamia > Pseudamia nigra. The sequence goes on from JAQQAE010006737.1 coordinate 8,575, forward strand.
CCCACCACAGGTAACACCCACACCCACTAGTCCTTATCTCAGTAAGTACACACTCAAATTAGAAGAAAAAAATCAGACCGTATGGAAAATGTCAGCTAAAATAACAGTGCGTTGTAAAATTTAAAATTGAACAAGTGATTTTAAACATAAGGAGCATGCAAGTAAATGTTTCGCTGGTCAAGAGGAAACAAAATGTCGCTTTGTCGTTAAATGTTCGGAAAATTGTTAAACATGGGTAACAAAGGACTGGATATTCCCCACGTGTGTACGGTGAGGTGTCTGGATATGCGACCATGCTTCACAACTATGGTAACAGTGCATGAAGCTGACCTGCAGTGCTTCTCCAGCTCGGGACAGGCTGCATCATTACCTCCACTGAGAAGGGTACTGTATGTTTGTGAAAAACTCAAACAGTCACAGATTTAGATGAAATTTTCAGGATAGGGCAGAGAGCAAATTTAGCCAAAAAACATAGGATAAAACCATAGTAGATTCTATCTATTCACAAAGTTTGATACAGAATATGGGCAATATTTTGGATATAGTGATCCAGAATGTTTATACTTACAGGGGTTGAGGAAAAATAGCTACTGTAAGGGAACGAATAAAGCTATAGACATGAAACTGACACTAAACTGTAGTGGAAAGTCTGCTGATTCAGTAATGTGTCTATGGATTTAACATAAAGTATGTTCAACATTTACAGAACTAGACCAAGGAGGAATTTTTGGTGAATAACTATTGAACTAATAATAAAATAACATCAAAACCGACAATTTCTATAACTTGATGATTTGTTTTCATTGTCGTATCCCAGTATGAAGAGAAACTGAGCTGCCCTGGTGGAGGTCTGCGCTCTCACACTGCTTTCTACATCACATGTGTGACATGTCAGTGACAAAACCATAGGGACAGTAGCTCAGCAGGAAAACCTTTGAAGAGCAGAAGCACGATGCCCTGAAATGGATAATCAGTGAAAACATGGATTGTTTTCAACCAAATAACATTCCATTCACTTCAAGAAGAAATGGGCACGACGTGTTGCATGATGACAATATTTAAGCCCTTAGTTGCCTAAGTATTTACATTCCTACCTGAAGGGAATGACTGTGTATTTACTAATAACATGAGTCTGACTGGACCAAATATTAAATACAGTACAGTGTTCATCCATTTTTAAAATGTGCTATTATTTTATTGATATTTTCCATACTGTTTGAGCTTTTTCTGGGGCCATATGCATGATGATAACAACGTTTAGAATAGACAGGGCTAGATCAGTCACTGTCATTATTTAACTGTCTTTTTTTATAACGGCTTCTCTATTCAAGTACATGAAACAGATCACTGTAGCCAACAAGTGTAACCGGTTTGAATGCCATTATTTTGGTGTTGTCTTTTGGTGGATCCTTCATCTCACAACACATCCTGCTCATCCTTATCTTGTCAGTTTTCCGTCAGACGTTTCACCACTTGGATGACAAAACGCATCAGTCCAGAAGCTGAAGGAAAACCTATAAGATACAGTGTCCTTAGGTTACTTCTGTCAAATCTGATCTAATTTTTGCTTAAGTGGACAAATAAATACAGTTTTTATCTGTGTTCATTACGTTCGTGTGTGTGCTAGGTGTACACTGGCAGCATAAAAAGAACAGGAAATAGAGGAGTTGATTGCAGATCTCTGCCTTTTTCCTTTGGCACATGTTCACTCAGGTCGTTGCTGATGTTGGCAGACATGTGTGGACTCTGAACTCTTATCTTTTGTCCAGTGAACAGAACAGTGTCGAGTCTGATTGATGAAATCTTCCCGCTACTGGAGCTCAATCGCAGCGCCAGTGGACACTACGTTTTAAAACTGTGTAACTCTGAAGAATATCTCAATAAGTAAGTCAGTGTGTCAGTGTGATTTCACTTTCACTACAAGGGTTGTACCAGAAGTAACACATAAGTGGGCTTAACTTTTTCATTCAGCTTTTCAAGATTCAAAGTTTTATTGTCATATGCACATGTTTCCCTGTGCAATGAAATTTTTCCTTCCAAAATGTCCACAAAGAATAAAATATATAAGTAATTATACACAAATAAACTATATGCACATGTAAACTATAGATATATAACTGTGTAAGCTATGTACATGTGTGCAAATTTTTATGTTATTTGCTCTGCAAATTATTGTGCAACATGGGTTGTATGTGCAGCAGTCATGAAAATGTAAACAGTTAATTCCAGGTGACTGATGTAGGCCTGCACTAATGGTCAAAAGTTTTAGAACACCCCAGTTTTTCCAGTTTTTTTATTGAAATTCAAGAAGTTCAAGTCCAATGAATAGCTTGGAAGGTAACAAAGGTAAGCGCTGAACTCCTAGAGGTGAAAGAAAGTTAAGGTCATCGAAAACAGGAAAACAATGTACATTTCAGAAATATAGAAAAAGGCTTTTTTCATGGAACAAGACATGGATTAACAACTTAAAACTGTTCTGCACCAAAGGAGGTTGATCAAGCTTGAAAGTTTGTGCAACTAATTCCTATGGGTGTCCCAAGTTTGCTCGATTAATTAAAACCCTACCTGTCCACATAAGCATTATGTGAACAGTATTGTCCTGCAGAAAGCACCATGTCGCTATAAAAATGGTGAGAAAAAGGAGTCAAAAAAATGGAAGCGGGCCAGACCATTATAACAGTTAAAAATAGAGGCCTTTCCTACAGAAATTGCAAGGAAAATTAAGGTGTCACTGAGTACAGTTTCCTTCACCATCAAATAGAGAAAAGAAACCCGATTAAACTCTGACAGGGAGAGGTCTGTTAGACCCAAAGAGCAAGGTTTTGGTCTGTCAGACCTCTTCCTGTCAGAGTCTCCTCAAGTCTAAAGCACATTATAAAGGGAAGAAATTGTACAAATTAACTCTTGACAAGGCAAACGCGGTTTGAAAACTGTTCTGTGTGACTACCTTGTGAATCTGATCATGAGTGTGTAAAACTGTCATCCAAGCTAATGCAGCTAGTTTGGACAATCTAAAATATAAAACATGTTTTGCGTTGTTTAACACCTTTTTGTTTGCTACATATTTCCATGCATGTTCTTTCGCAGTTTGAATGTCTTCAGTATTAAAGTACAATGTTGAAAATAAAGAAAACCACTGCAGGAGAATATGTCCAAGCTTTTGACTGGTTGCCTGCTGTTGCATTACTTTTGGTGCAACCCTGCTATGTTATGCTCTTCTCTTTTTCTGACATTAACTGCTGGTCTGTGAACTGTATGGATTTTCTCTCCTCAGTGAAGAACTGCTGGGAATGCACGAGACGATTCAGACCTACAGCAAATATAACCTCAAAGTCCCCCTCCGACTTCTCCACATAAACAACTTCAGACACAGTCTGGCCAGAGACGTAAGTCACTTGTAATGTTTTCACTCCTACCAACAGATGATTTACCAGGAAGGGGTTGGCCTGACTTCAGTCTTGAATTGCTGCCTTCTCGTACACCTGTGCCTGTGTCTTGGCTTTTGGCCAGCTTGTTATTTATCAGGGTGGAGGTTTTTACAGCTACAATAGCCCTGAGGTCTTGACTTTGTTCTGTTTACCCATCACGTCACGTATTAAACAGAAACAAAGCAGTAGAACAGGACTGAACATGGTGTGTCCTTATATCTATAGATTTAAAACCAAAAGGAGTTTTCATCATTATTCACATGACAGAATAAATATGTACAATCCCACACAGGTATCTATTTATTAATCTGTCTTTTTTCTCTAAGGTGGAGGATGACAGGACCCCATGCCATCTTTTCCAGTACCTGCGTTCTGTCTGTGTCTTCAATACCTGCAAGTAAGACACCTGGAGGGTTCAACCATATTTAAAACATATTGCAGTTTGGGGCAGATATGAGTCAGTATGAGACAATTTTAGTGGGCCTGATGTTTTGCATTTTATTATCACATCCATGCTTCATGTTTACTAGTATATTGTTTACTTTTACTAGAAAAAAATGCCTCCTCTGCACTTGTGAATTGATTAAAATAAAGTCATTTATTTAACAGTGCCTTCTATTCAATGGTTCATGTGTCAACTAGTGTGTGTTTGTTGGAAAACATTAGTGAGGGGTAGATTTACTTTGTGTTTTACTGCTGTGTGTGTTTAACTTTTCATCTTGTCTCAGGTTGAGCCTACAGGACATGCTCAACAACTACAACAAAGAGGTGATGGCACTAGTGAGAAGTAAGGTCAGTGTAAACACATTAACCACTGTGAACGTCACATCTCTCCCACACTTATCTAACAAATACATTCACATTACATGATGTACAACCTCATATCCAGCGCACTTTTTCAGCCTTTTGTTGCCCTTGTACCAACTCTTTTGAGATGTGTTGCGGCCATCAAATTCAACATAAGCTAATATTTGTCATGGAATGGTAAAATATCTCAGTTTCAAAGTCTGATGTGTTGTTTATGTTCTGATGGGAATAAAATATGGATTTAGGAGGTTTGCTAATCATTGCATTCTGTTTTATTTAGATTTTACACACCGTCCCAGCTGCAGTGGAACTGGGGTCATAAAAAAGCAAAAATGTAATATTCTGAACTCATTGAAGTCTTCTGTCTTTCTGTCTCCAGTCAGGGATGAATGCAAGTGCGCTGGTGAGCCGGGTTCGCACCATCAGCAATCTGCTGTGCGGGGTTTCGAGTCCGGATTTGGAGGATGCTATCGGCATGCTCAACAGAGTGAACCCTACGCCTCTGGTACGATGACGTTTTTTACACTTTTTAAGGTGGTTTCAGTAAGTGCATCAAACACTGGACTTTTACCATAAGCTACTTTTATTTCCATGCAGTACTTCACTACAGAGGATTTATAATATTGCACATTTATTACATCACATAAATGTTCTATGGAATTATTCAACATTTCCTAATTTTATTGAATCCTAACATGAGAGTGATTCCTGATTTTATTGAATCCTAACATGAGAGCGTTTCCTCATTTTTGACAGAGTTACGAAGAGATGTCTGCTTGTGAAACTGGTGAGTCATAGTTTCTCCACAGTCAATGGTAAAGTATTAACTACCAAGACCTGATTTTTATTCTGCATCTCAGTTGGAAAACAAACAGTCACATCAAACGGTCCATTTTATCTGGTTAATACAGCTTCACATGTTTATGCGTATGCTCTTTTTTTTCCTTGTACTGTAGCTGTGCTTATGCTCCACAAAGCTCTGGAAAAACTGCTCCACATCTTTTTTGACAACTTCCAGTCAGGCTTCAGAGGTCTGGAGCTCGCATCGAATCGTCAAATCTGCAACATGGAGCACAACAGTGACATTTTACAGTTTAACACTACTGCTCTGTACAGGCTCCTTCCAGCCTGGATGACAACGTATGTGTAATTCAACAAATATCCACAGATATAGATACACTAGCAACTAAAACGTCTGGTGATGACTGTGGATTTTCGTTGCCTATATCTGCATTCTTATCTTTCAGGTACGAGTGCTTTTCCATGTCTTGTGAGTTGACATACGTAGATACAAAGATCTGTGAGACCAGTGTTTCTGAAAATATAAGCACTGCTTTGGCGTTTGGATACAAGATTCACTGTAACCGCATGTAAGTTACCTGACATCATATTCAGTGGTATTTTCTCTTGGTTTGTATGTAAAGTAAAGAGAAAACACACCTCATAAATGTATTTTCGGGTTAGGATGGTGTTCCCCGTTCACGTGAATCTGCTGCCGTACGAGTGCATGTTGACATTTCGCCTCATGGGCTCAAAGCGTGGAAAGGGTTCTGAGCTGTTAGGCTGGGCTGCACTTCCTCTGTTCAGCAACAAGTAGGTCGTTCCACCTTTCAGTCCTCCATTTCCCATAATGCACCCAACAGGATCCTATTACTGGATTTTATGTGAACGTGTACTTCTTTCTGTCATACAATTGTAGTTTATGTCTTTACACCGAAACCTTAGGCTTTTGGAAATAATCTGATACTCAGAGGTATTTCTCGCTACAAGTAAACTGACATTTAACACATGTTTCATTGGTCTTGCCCTCTAACTTATTCTTCATATGTTTGAAAAGTTTATCCATGGTTACATATGCTATATATTTCATTTTCCTGTCACTGCAAGGTGTTTTTAGGACTTTCAGTCACAGCTCAGTTTATCTAAAGTAAATCACTTTAAACATGTTGTGTAAGGATGATGTTGTTTCGTACTGCAGTGAACTCAACCTTGCTGGCTTTGTTCTATGTTCATCTGTCTATCAGTTTGTAATAAGTAGTCTAACTGCATTTAATATACAGCTGTGGAAGAAATTAAGAGACCAATGCAAAGTAATCGCATTCTCTGAGGTTACTATTTATAGGGATGTGTTTGACTGAAATTGGCATTTTTGTTTTATTCTCTAAACTGCTGACGTTTCTCCCAAACCAAAAAGGTCATTTGGAACATTTCTTTGCATTATTTGAGTCTGAAAACAGTGCTTTTTTCCTGTAACCAAATTTCATGTTCTTCAAATAAACCAGGTTTTTATTAATTTTTTACACACTACTAACACAATATTTATGTTTTAACGTAGGAAGAGTTTAGAAATCAATATTTGGTGCAATAACCCTGACCTTCTTGCTTTTCTTTGTTAAATCAGATTTCATACAGGTGATCAGCTCATCATTGAGTACAATGCGATGTGTTTGTACTGGAATTCAACAGACACTGGAATAGAATGAATGTCATACAGTACATGTATGACATGATCGCAGAGAAATATTGCAGTCAGTAATATAATTAGTAATTCACAGAGCTTGGTCTGAATCAATGGTGTGTCGAGTAAACAGAAATATACGCAAGTAAAAGTATTATTACTTGAACAATATCTACTTGAGTACGAGTAAAATAATGTGTAATAACTACTCAAATAGTAAGTAACTTCTTAATGTTGAATGTATTACAGCCTTATAGATTGTGTTCCAACAGGTTATTTGTTCTAATAATAATGTAAAGTGCACAGTCACTGTTATGAATCTAGTGACACATCTAGAAGCAGGCAGATTTTCATTGCTCAGGATTTGCTTTATTACTTAAGATTTATTGCTTATAGATTATTTTTTGTTGATTTAGTTGATTTTGTTCATATTCGCCCACTTTCACTTGCTAATTTTTTTGTTGATTTCAGGTTCAATTTTGCTTGCTTTGATTATTTACATGATCAGTTTGTTGTTTGTTTTTTAATTTTTGATCATGTTACTCCTACTCATGTGGCCAAATCAAACTGGGTAAAAGCACAGTTTTTTCCATCACGAATGTAACTGAGAAAGACTAAAAAAGAATTGTGCAAAATATCTCCTCACAGCAGGACTCACATTACTCAAGTACGAGTAAATGTACAGTACTAGAGTACTAGCCACCTGTGGTCTGAATGGTCCATGTGCTGTGTGTATAGGACTCTGGTAGACGGGACTGTCCTGCTCAGTTTGTCCACACTGGCCGAGCTGCCTGTTCCTCCGACTCCTGCTCTCGCCGATAGCCAGAAACAACCGGCTGGTGTCCTGCTGCAGGTCAGTAACGCCAGACGACTCTGCCCTCTGGTGACAAAAACACAAACTAAACCACATTTATCCTCCTGTCTTGGCCCAGCTTGAGTTTTCCGGTGAGTTTGAATGGCAGTATCAGAGGCCCATTGCACTCCCTGGGTCTGCGATTTTCACTCAGCCTTGTGAGGATCTGCAAAAGAAGCTGCTGGAAATCTCTAAAAAGCACTGCCTCTGCTTGTAAGTACAACATCTGTGTTTACCTACTACCGTATTTTCCGCACTATAGGGCGCACCAGATTATAAGGCGCACCATCCAAAAATGTCACATTTTTAATTTTT
>JAQQAE010006738.1:0-16435 GCA_029823295.1 Pseudamia nigra
TTGATTGATGAGATTTCGGCCTTGAATTGTGAAGCGCCTAGAGATAATCGGCGATTATGATTGGCGCTATACAAATATTGATCGATTGATAATTTTTAATAATTTTTTCCGTCATCGTCCGAATTTTATGTTGTCAGAAGCGGTCGTTATCTGAGGTTCCACTGTATATATATGAATATATATTGTTGCAGCATGTACACTTCCATATGGCCATGCATCTTGAAAATGCTATGCGCTCTGCCTCTGAGATACCAGTCACTGGTCTGTTTTTTTTACACCTAAGACCAGGTTTTTGTCCACCACTGGTGCAGCTGTGTTTTTGTGTGGAAGATAGCAATGTGCCAGCTGCCTGTCTAATCTTAGTACCAACGCGACTTAAGGTGTGCAAAGCGCATTTCATTGTCAGCGATGTGGGCACGTGGCAGAATGTGGGAATTTTCACAAGATAGGAATGTGCTTTGAGCCATTTTCCACTTTGTAACAACGCAACATGTGGAAGATAGGGCCCTTTATCTCAACAGTTTTTACAGCAAACAGCAACTTTGGCAGGAGGTTAACTTTTTTTAATGGAAAAGAAAAACCTCCAGCAGAACCAGGGTTCAGATGAGGTGGCCATCTGAGTCAGTGGGCAGAGGAGAGACTAAAGAAAAGAGTACAAATAGAGCAACAAACAACACAGACATTGAACGACATGATAGCATTGGACTGGTCCACAACCAGCTATTGCACATCAAGAACAGCCAGAGAGAACTGTATGAAAGATAGCGAAAAAGAGAACAGAGGGGAAGAAACACAGAACTACAGGGAAAGTTTGGATTTTTTTCCCCTTAAAAATAAAAACATTTAAAAACTGCATTTTAAGCTTACTTGTGTTTTCTTAAATTTATTATTTAAATTAGTTTGATGATCTGAAACATTTAAGTGTGACAAATATACAAAAAAGTAAGAAATCAGGAAGGGGATAAGCACTTTTTCACAGCACTGTATATCTATTAAGGATGTGTAATATAAAGTGTGAATATGACATTGCAGAGGGCTTTTCTATATTTTATAAAACTAACCTTCCATGTATGGGACAATTCTGTTAATTTGGAGGAACGCCAATCTCTCTCTAGTCTCTGTAGCTCCTGTTTTAATGTCTGAGGCTGAGACATAAACCAAGGTACTCGCATCCTCTGTGTCACTACCTTTTTCTTCAGACCACTATTGAGTGCTGAGCACTGTGAAGCTGCACAATTATTAATAAATACAGTTTTGAGGGGAGGTGTTGCTTATAAATTAGATTCCCTCGTTGTCTTGGTGGAGGAATGATAAAGGAATCATTACTTTAAATTTTGTGATTTAGATGACAGGAATCTTATATTTGATAATCTACATTTAATTTTCTTATTCTTATATTCTGCAGGTGCTGAGGGGCTCATTTTTATTAGGTTATTTTGATTTTCTCTTTTTTTGTGGTTATTGATTCATATAATTTGGCTGAGTGGGGAGCAGACACAGTTTCTATATGATTATAACTGTGGATGGGTAACTTTTTTTCTAACCAGTCTCTTCAGCATGTGATTTCACTGAATTCCTTCCCACTGATTGTTCTTCATTGAAAACAAATGCTTCAGGAAAGAAAGAAATTCTGCAGTATGTTAGCTCATTGTGGCAATGATCCAATACCCCTGACATAGTCAGTGAAAAGGAAAAAATAAATAAAGTAGCTGGGTAGACTGGAACATGCTGCCTCTTAAACTGTCCAATTTTGATTTGATCATGAAAAACACAACACTGCCAGGTCTGAACATGGCAGAGGATGTAACACTGTAAAACAGTAGTCTACTAATCACACTGTCATGATGTTTTGTTTGCCACAGAAAGCATCACATGTTGATCTGTGCAACTACAGCTGAGATGGCTTCAGTTTCCCCCAAAGGATCCTTTTTTCCTATGATGGGTTTCTGAACATATACATCGGTCACATCTTAGATTATGCAGAGTTTATCAAATATTACCTCTTCAGACCAGTGTGGTTATTAGAAAAGAGTTCTGTGAAGCACTCAACAGAAACACTTCTTTTGAAAGAGAATCATGATGGAGAGAAGGGGACATCAGCAGGATTCATGCCGTTTTCTTTCAACTCAGCAGCCAGGTGTACTGGAGCAGGAGCGAGATGTCTAGACAATGGTTGACCTTTCTGTTGTGACCAATGTTTCACTCGATTTCAACTTTTTTGATTGCTTCTGCATAACATAACCTGACTAGGATAAAGCCATGACCTTTTGGATTTACAGAGGAAATTATACTCTCTAAAAAAATTTTTAAGTTTTGTAACAGTATATATAGTGCTGTGAAAAAGAGTTTGCTCCCTTTCTGATTTTTGTTCCCCTTAAAAATAAAAAATCTTCATGCAATAATGGCATTTTGTGTTTTCCTAAATTTATTACTTACATTTGTTGGATGATGTGGAACATATACAGTAGGTGTGACAAATATACAAATATTTGTCCCTGATGTTCACTGTTTTCTCTATTATGCGCCCCTAAACGTATCTTTGAATGTAATGTATTCCTTTATTTATTTTTTATGAGCTCATGCATTTCCTGGCTGTTCAAGGGATACTGAAGAGCAGACTCACACGCCCCAAAAATATGGAATCCTTTGCTGTAAGCGATCATTCAGAAGCAGAAACCCTTTCTTACCTTGTTTTGCCTCACAACCATGTTTATCGAGTGGGATTTATTTTGTTTGTTTGTCTTCTAAAGTCAGTGTCAAACGCCTGTGTGTAGCATTTGAAAAGCTCACAGTCGTCTTTTTGTGGCTTCAGTCCAACGTCACCTGCAGAGTTTTCTGAGGACTTCAGGCTGTTCTCGCATCCTGTCATCAAAACAAACCACAGTAACAAAAAAGCTTCACAGATTTCTGGCAGCATTTTATATTTTGAAGAAAATATCCTATCACATTTGATATGGTCATAAAAACCACATCACTGCAAAATACAAAAAGAAAAACAGTACAAGTCTTGTATACTGCATGCTATACAACACTAGTTATTATTTGGGGACAGCAGCTCCACACAGTCATATTTAATCAACAGCCCCTTTTTTTGCACATCTGCACTAATCACTTACAGAAGGGTAAACAAAATCTTCCAATTAAAAAGGTATTTGCATAAAACATACCAATTAGCAGTATTTGTCTGTACCTCCTACTTTCACACTGTCCCACATGTCTGTCCCTGGGAATTTTCAGCTTAAACCAACAGTAATTCTTTGTCAGGCTTTGTCAAAATATTTCACGCTGCTGCAGGTGGCAAAATATATTTATGCTACATCAAACTATGTATTAAGTTGATGTACTGATTGCTCTTCAGTAAAGACACTCGCTTCCGTGAGTGGCTAGAAAAAAGTCCTTTTCAACCTATATTCAACTCAATGCGCTACAAAGCCAAGATTTTAATGTTCCAACTGATAGAGTTTATTGTTTTTTGGAAAAATTCACCCGTTTCGAATTTGATGCCAACATGTTCCAGAAACCTGGCCTGTGTCAACGAACAAGACAATATTATATGGATGAGTCAGAGTATTGACGTACAAACTTCAGTGGAATTGGGGTTTGTACTGAGGACACAAATTGTTGAAGCTTTGTAGGTGGAATTCTATTCCATTCTTGCTCGATGTATGACTTCAGTCTGGAGTCTTCATTGTCATATTTTGTGCTTCATAATGTGCCACACATAAATGCCTATTGGGTGTTGTTAAAAGGAACGGTGATGTAACACAGTGATAAACATGCTCCTGTCCCAGGTCTACTAGAACATGTTGCAGGCATCAAATTCAAAATGAGTGAATATTTGCACAAAAAGTTGATCAGTTTGAGCATTAAATGTCTTGTCTTTGAAGTGTATAAATTGGAAATAGGTTGAAAAGGATTTGCAAATCATTGTATTCTGTTGTTCTTTATGTTTTACACAACATCCCAACTTCACTGGAATTGGGGTTTGCACTACATAAACCACCACAGTATTTTATAATTTTGCAAATAGCAGAGAAATACTGCTCTTGCTTATTTTTTACAAAATGCATTGTCACAGTACATACAGCCAAATTTGATAACATATTATGTACCCGGTGCAGTGTGATATGTTTCATACAAGCTCCTAATGTCACTTTATGTGGTCTTCTGAGGAATGCATCGTCACATCTCCAAGCTCCTAGTACCTCCCCACTCCTTTGTCTGTGTGTGTGTCTTTGATTACATGAGTGGAGACAGGTGTGCTGGAGTCAGGTGAAGCTGCTTCCCATCTACAATCAACCCTGCTATATATTGTGGCCTCACCATTGCTTCCCTGCCAGATCGTAGATGCTGATACTTGCTCCTTATAATCCTGCCTCCAGCCGCTGGGTTCCTCCTGTGGTTGTGTTCTGCATCCTCTCCCTGTGGCTGTTGCAATCAGCGTCCATCTCTGCCTGCCCTGTCCCATCAGCCATCCTCCCTGTCTCCTCCGTTCCATTGGACAGCTATATACAGCTTCTGCATACTGCCATTCCTTCACCGCTTTTGCCTCAATAAACTGTGTTTACTGCTAATTGTACTTGCCTTGTGTGTTCAGTGTCTGGGTCCAAACCAGCTTTTCCTATAACATGCATAAGTTGATTCCAGTAACATTTATTTTGTTATAGCAGAGAAGGCTGTTAAACAGAAATTATATTCCATATGGTCCGGGTTAATATTAGCTCTTTATCCCCTTTAGAAATGACATATCTCCATGGAATGCAGAGGAGGTATTTACTGTACACATGGGTTTATGCCTCAGTCATTCTGATGGAGAGCTCTGCTTCGCTTGCAGAAGATTTATAGCAGGATTATTGAAGCAAGGCCTTGGCAGAACACCCACACATAACCAATTGTATAAATCTGGGGATTTCTTTTCACAAGTAGTAACACTTAATTTTCAAACTTAAATGCAGGCTGTTGCATGTGGGAAGGTAAAAAAAAGAAGTGCTCCCAAAATTGCCATGTCGATCAGCATGTCAGCTGGAGGATGTGGAAAGGCAGAACCCTGTGGATTAAACACCCAGGTTAAGAATAGTCCAACTCATTATAGCAATACAAGATCTTCATGAAGGGTTTGTGGAATACATAGAAATATTCACTCACTGGCCACTTTATTAGATACACTTGTTACCACAACTCTTCAATGCAAATATCTGATCATCAAATTACGAACTACAGATGGAAATTAGCTTTTCGCTAAATCTGGTGCGAACATGTATGACTTCAGTCTTACAAGTAATTTATGTAAGCGAATGCTGTCCTTTATAAACTGAAATAAAAAAAAATTACATGTTGGCAATTCAGTGCTTCTAGACACAGTCAAGATCACCTGCTGAAGTTGAGGGTGGGAAAATAAGGTGATGTATGTGATTTTGAACATGCCATGGTTGTTGGTGCCAGAGGGTCTAGTTTGAATATTTCAGTAATGCTGATCTACTGGCATTTTCACATATGACTGTCCATAGAGTTTACAAAGTATAGTCTGTAGAAGACAAAATACCAGTGAGCAACAGCTCTCTGGGTGAAAATACATGCCAAAGGTCGGAGAACAATGGTCAGACTGGTTCAAGCTGTTAGAAAGGCAACAGTACAGTATTTTTTAGACCATAAGGCACACTGGATTATAAGCTGCTCCCTCAAAAAATGATCCATTTATGATTTTTTCCATACATAAGGTGCACTGGATTATAAGGCGCATTTTGCAACGCAAAAGTTAGATAAGTCAAACTCTATTCAACTCATTCACAATACCGTAACTCTCAACATTGTTCAGTTGAAACACATAAAATACAAAACAATACGGTACACTCACTTTTTGGGTTCGTTCCTCTCCCTCGGGTCCATCAGGTTCTGCCTTTTCAGTGTCTCTGTTGGTTGTTTCGCGTGTTTGGCGTCCGTCGCATGGTTCAGAAACCTCTCATCATTGTCCGGCTCGGTCGCGTTGCTTGACTAGATCAGGTTATTCCTTTTCAGTGTCTTTTCTTTTGCTTTTCCGTGTGTTTGAAGTCACACAAGTCCAACAAATGAAGCAGGTTAGTTGGAGTTCTTTGGTTAGTAATCCGCCCCGAGCACTCCGTGTTGTCTGTCTGCCTCTACTCAGTGTGTGTAAAATCGGCAAGCATGTCGCTGTGTCCTACACTCCTGACGTGTCCGGACATGTTAGTGTACGTATCACTCTGCGAGTGATATGGTCCGCGAGTGATACAGCACAGTAGTATCCCTGATTACTGTAATGCTCATACAAGTGGCGCAGCAAAAGTCGTACTAAAACATTTTGACAGATTTTTGAGCGCCGTGTACCACATATGGTAAAATCGGTTTAAGGTCAGTAAGCACAAACCAGACTAAATCCATACATAAGGTGTACCGCATTATAAGGCACATTGTTGATTTTTGAGAGAAATAAAGTATTTTATGTGCGCCTTATAGTCTGGAAAATACAGTAACTCAAAAGACCACTCGTTGCAACTGAGTCATGCATTAGAGCGTCTATGGTTGAACAACAGGTCTACAGGTCTCAACAGAAAATCAATCAGGCAGCTGCAGCTGATCCAGAATGCTACTGCCAGAGTCCTGACTAATACCAGGACACTGAACCACATCGCACTGGTCCTCAAATCACCACACTGGCTTCCTGTGAGTCAAACGATAGTGTTCAAAATTTTACTCCTGGTCTGCAAAGCACTGAGTGGCCTTGGAGTGAAATACATCCTAGACTTGTTAGTTCCCTGTAAAGCATCCAGACTCCTGAGGTCATCAGGGACAGGTTTACTGTGTTCCTAGAAGCAGAACCAAACAAAGTGAAACAGCACTTAGTTGTTCTGCTCCTCATCTGTGTAACAAATTTCCTGAATACCTGAGGTCTGCTCAAATTGTCAGCTCATTTAAATCAGACCTAAAAACATTATTGTTTACTGCAGCTTTCTCTTAAATTTTTTAAATATTGTGACTATTTTGTGTGAGGCTCCACAAAGAGGCATTGATCAGGTCCAGGGCCCATTTTTATATGTTTTTAGTGGATCCACAAAAGGTGTAGAGTGGGTCAGGGTCCCATATATTGTGTGTGTGCTGTGCAAAGAGGCATGGGGAAATAAAAGGAACTTGACAGAATGGTGCAATACCAACACGAGGACCAGTTTGACAAGCTTCTGGAAAAAACTATTATTTTGTCTGCTCACTCACTGGGACTTCATGCCTGATCTGCCATGTCTTTTAGACTAACTCAGATACACACCTGAATCTACTTTTCCCATAGCCCCTATTATCCTCTAAATCCCACACAGAAGGGTCAATGACAACAGATAGTTAGGGATTGACATGAAATCACCCCACATTTCATGAAAAAATAACAAATCTTCCCGTGTCCACATAATTTTTTTTTAACTTGATTTATCTGGACTTCTGCTTTTTATGGTTTTTCTTATTTTTATAGAGAAATAACTCAACACCTTGGAATTTAATTCCAAATTTCATTTATTTTTTGACATTTGTTCTTATATTTATCCTTAAATTCCAAAAATATAGTTCATGTCATGGCCAATGGGGACTTGCCACTAGCAACTGAAAGTGAAACTAAAATGATGGAAGAACATCTTTCAGCTTTTCATCTTCAAAACAAAACCATTGTATTCAGTATTAAGATCTTTAATATCCATAATATGACACAATTTTATAACTAGGTATAATTTTGGTTAAGAAAATAGACAGGCACTGTATGCATGTAATCACAAATTGAATACATTGACCATAATTTGAATTGGCTTCTTTTATATTTTTTGTTCTGTTATACTATATGTTCTCCTGTTGAAGGTAAATAAATACATCAATCATAGTTACAAACTTTAACATTCAACACTATTACTCATTGTTGATATTTTCTTTAGAATATTTGCACAATTCAGTTCTATAAATTAACATTTATAATGTCTTGAGTGCTGCAGGCGGCATGGGTCTGTACCTCTAATGAGTGCATTCTTAATATTTCTTGACCTAGTGACCTTGACATTTGACTTCAATAACACAGCAAGTGTTGGGGCACCCAAGGCCAACCCACATACCGACTTTGGTGACCCTAGCTCCATTTGTTCTCAATCTAGAGCACGGACAGACAGACAGAGAGACAGACAGATAAATGCAGCCGACCACCTTACCCACACTTGGTCAGCGTGTTTAATTAATTAATAATGGTGATAATAAGTAAAGTTTTAGTAAGTCAGTTTCTGATTGTTTTCTAACCATAGGCTAAAATATCATTGATTCCAGGAGACTGTTGGGGAAAGTGAGCTTTATTGATTAAGTTGTCACAAAATATATTTGTCCTCAAATTCCAGTATCTGTTTAAACTCAACAATCCCACATTAACACGCTGGTGAAGACACATACACAGAAATGAAGTCTCGCCTGTTTAAAAGAGAACAAATCTTCCAGGACGAGGCATTAATGTGATCTCACATAACCGGGACAGAGTCCCGTGCGGTAACAATGTAAACATAATTACATTTATGACTGAAACATACCGCCTCTCATCAGTCAGTGATGGAGAAAGTCTGGGCTTATCCATTTTGTTTTTCAGTCCAGAGAGTGGAGTGGGCTATATCATTTCACCTACTTATAGCACATTAGGCTAGAGCTAATTGAATGATTTCGAGGAGGCTCAAACCACATCAAGTCTCCACTTCGCGTCGCCCACTCACCACCTCATCTGTAATGAAATCCTTCATACAAGTCAAGTTGTTCATATTACGTGTTGTCTTCAGTGATCATATTGTGGTAACTCTTTTATGTTTAGACATTTGTTAAATAGTTTTCTATATTTTGTCTAACATGTTTGATGTATGAAAGTTAACACTACTGAGAGTTAGGAAAAACTGACTTATTTCACTAAAGGCAAGCGAAAAGCTTTATATGAGCATTATAGAAGCTGGAAAGAAAGAGTTCACCTTGTAAAAAGGTGAAGTTACTGTTGCATTTTATTTTACTTTTATCTCTTTATGTAAGTGCATTTTATTTTGTCTAAATATCTGCAGGTGGAGTGCCTGAGTGTGCGAGAGAGTGTGTTTTGTTCAGTTGGTGATAAAATGAAAAATCAATAAAGATATTTGGAAAAAAAACACTGCTGAGAGAAATTACGATTATATGATAAAACTTTATTTATCCCACACTGGGGAAATTTCTCTGCAAATCTAATGTAAATCAACATTCAACAGCATTTAGCATCTACATAACAATGATTGGTGACAGCCTGTATGTTGTCGAACAGCTCTGATTATTTCATTTCCATTACCCTTTTAGTTCAGTCAGATCAACCACAGATGAAAATTGTGGAGTTGCAGTACTGGGTATGGCTGTTAAAAATAAGACTAATGGGGTAATACAACTTTATTGGGCAGCAGTGGCTCAGGAGGTAGAGTGGGTCATAACCAGAGAGTTGGAGGTTTGAATCCGGCTCCATCCCAGTCATTCTCGTGTCTCTGGGCACTTCACCCACCTTGCCTTGTATGCATGTGAATGAAGGAATGTTTGGTGGTTGGAGAGACCGTTGGCGCAAATTAGTAACCACATTTCTGTCAGTCTGCCTGACAGCAGCTATGGCTACAGATGTAGTTTACCACCACCGGCAGTGAATGTGGAGGGAATGAATAATGTATTCAGTGTAAAAGGAGACTTGAAAAGCACTATATAAATCCAATTCATTATTATTATTATTATAGTATTGAACATAAAACATTTTCAATGTCTTCATCCTTCAGTATACTGCCCTTCTACATCAACACACCGCTGCATGTGAGTCTTCCACTGATCAAAGCAGTGCAGTTGGTTTTCTTCAGACAGTTGTCCAAGAACCTCTGTCATTCTTTTCTTAACCTTTTACACAGACTCAAAACTTGTTCCTGTGACACATATTTGATATTAGGAAAGAGGACAAAGTCACACAGTGCAAGATCAGGTGAATAGGGAGGCTGATCAAGCGCTGTGATTTGTTTCTGGGCCAGAAACTGCTTTAGCGAGAGCACAGTGTGAGCTGGCATCTTGATGAAGAATTAAACCAGCTTTCTTCTTATACTGAGCCATCAATCATTCTGAATGATTTCCTGAATTTGGCGAATGTTTTCAGTTGTTGATGTGCATGGCCAAACAGAACATTCATTTTCTTGAACATCCTTTCTGCCTTCAGACACGTGTATGTGACATGCAGTGTTCTTCATATCCTTCAGTTAATGTTCTAGGTAAGATTCAGCTGCTGTTTTGTTCAATATCACCAAAAAAATTCAAATTAATGCGTTGCTAAACTTTAGCTAGCAGTTTACTAAAGACATCATGTATTGGAAACCTGCAGCAGCCAACCTTTAATATGTAATACACACGCAGGTACATATAGACTCCTGACCTCTGCTGTATAAAGTTGAAGTGGGTGGTTATGTAATGCTAGCAGCATGCTGAATACAAATAGAGCAGTGTGTGAAAAATAACACACTGCATGTGTACTTTTTATTTATAAGCAGCCTATTGCTCAGACAGACTGGGGGATTTTCCCACTGTACTTACCCGTAAGGCAAGTTAAACATAGAAACATCAAACATGTTCACTGAGACAGGTTTATCGGATGGCAAACCAAGAAGAATGAGACACTGTGGAGCCACAGAGTGAAAGCTAATACACATGGCATCAAGTTAATGATGCCATGCATTAGACAACTGCTCAGAAGTGTGAATTGTATAGGCTTAAAAGTACAGACTACGCTCAAGTTGTACCACATGCCATTATAAAATGGCTTGGTCAGTCAAACCTAGACATCAATATTGTGTGTTTTCATTGGGAAAGTAGCAGGTATTATGTCTCAATATCTGTGTTTTAAAAGAAATTAGATAGTAGTGTACCTTCTCACCCCACATAAAAACCACTGGATTGAAATATACAGCAGCAGAATTTTCTGTCAAAGCTAAAGCAGTTGGAGTCAGGGGATGACATGCCAGAATAATACAGGTAGTCTAAAATGCAAAGACTACATATAAATACATCTAACTTGATGTTGTTTCATTCTGCAGTGGAAGAGTGAAGCCATATTTTGAAGCCTTTTCCACTGAGCCACAGTGTAGAGCAGTACTGCAGTGACAGCAGTACTTATTTTTACTGTGTTTAACCTTTATTTATCCAGGAAAAGAGTCATTGTGATTAAAAATCTCTTTGACAAGAGTGTCCTGGCCAAGACAGCAGCAACAGTATGGAGGTTTGAACCAAACAGTACAATACAAACATGCACCCAAATATCCAGCCTTCAATGTGCAAATGGAATCAAGAACAACATCTACAGCCAGATGTTTTTTGTCTCCAAGTATTTGTCTCCAAGATCTGTGTGAATGTGCATAATGAGAACAGCCCATTTAATTTCAGATCATGTTGTAACTGGTTCCAGTCAGAAGAAGCAGCAGATTTATAGGCCTTTGTCACGTCCCTTCTGGAGCTCTCCCCGGGCAGTCACTCCTTTCTCTGCAGCTGCGGCCGTCCGGTCGAGGAGGAGGGCTGGCTGCTGTGTTTCGTAGCGGCTTCTCATGCCGTCCAGTGAATGTCGGATCCTTTTCGTCCTTTGAACTGCAAATGTTAAAGGTTGGGAAGAAGGACCCATTTTATTGAGTTTTAATTTATCATCTGCCGAGCCCAAACAGTCTGTTCTTAAGTGAATTCAGTGACTTTTTATCCTCCACTCTGAAGTTGTCCAGGCTGATTATAGCTGGTGATTTTAACTTTCATATTGATGATGACTCTGACCACTTTACCACAAGTTTTATTAACATAATGAATTCATTTCATTTTACTCAACATGTACAGTATGTGGCCCCACACACAACCATGGACACACGATGGACCTTATTTTTACTCTGGGATTAAACATTGGCTGTATTGTTTCTGAGGACATTTTTATTTCTGATCATCATTGTATTCTTTTTAATTTGTCTTTTAATTTGCCTTCGTGTCAACTCATCATGTGGTCAGCTCACGCATTATGAATGATATGTCTGCCAATTGTTTTTCTAATGATTTTAGTTTATTTTTATCTCCATATGATGATGTTGATATCCAGGTTCATCTTTTAATGAACGCTGTATCTCTATTCTGGACCAGGTTTGCCCTGTGAAATCTACTTGAGCTCCTGTTTCAACCTCCTCTCCATGGATGAACGACAG
Organism: Pseudamia nigra; assembly: GCA_029823295.1. Taxonomy (NCBI): domain Eukaryota; kingdom Metazoa; phylum Chordata; class Actinopteri; order Kurtiformes; family Apogonidae; genus Pseudamia; species Pseudamia nigra. The sequence goes on from JAQQAE010006738.1 coordinate 12,225, forward strand.
TATTCGCTCATTAAAGTGAACCAGCTGTAAGGTAGAGCGCTTGTGGAGATCAACAGGGTTACATGTTCATCTTCTTCATTTAAAGGATCTTTTAGTTTATTTTAATAATTTACTTCGAGATGTGAGGGCTGCCTATTTCTCCAATCTGATTGCAAAGAGCAGAGAAAATTCCAGGGTGTTATTTAACATGATTAGTGGTATTGTAACTCCTAGTCCTCCTGCTGCCCCAATCTCTTCAAATGGTGATTGTGAAAAGTTTCTACATTTCTTTGTCGACAAAGTCGATCAGGTCAGGGCTAATATTTCACCTTTGTCAAATTAGTCATTGCTTGTTCCCTCTCCAGCTCCACCAGTTATTCTAGAAAGATTTTTACTGGTTTTTTTATTTGATGTAATCAAATTAGTGCACTCAAGGAAAGATTCTTCTTGCTCCCTGGACATTATCCCCACACCCTTGTTTAAAAATGTCTTGCAGTCTGTTGGTCCCTGTGTGCTATCAATTATTAAGTCATTGGCGTCTGGTCAAGTCCCTGTCTATTTCAAGAATGCTATGTTCCATCCACTTCTCAAAAAACCCAATCTCGACCAATCTGTTGCTAACAGCTATAGGCAAATTTCAAAATTACCATTTATTGGCAAGCTTCTAGAAAAAAAAGTGGTTACTCAACAGGTTATAGCTAGATGATCATAGTATTCTTGATCATTTTCAGTCTGGTTTCCGTAGGGTCCATTCTACTGAAACAGCTCTTCTCCGAGTTTCAAATGACACTTTAATGCTCAGTGATGCAGAAGAATGTTCTGTTTTGGTGATGTTGGATCTGACCTCTGCATTTGACACTGTTGATCACTTCGTATTGCTTGATATGTTGAGGCACCGGGTGGGTATATCTGGGTCAGCCCTGAACTGGTTTTCCTTGTATCTGTCTCAAAGATCTTTCTCCGTGGCCACTTCTCACTCCAGGTCATCTTGCACTTCCCTTTACTGTGGTATTCATCAAGGCTCTGTTTTAGGTCCACTGTTGTTTTTGTTATATCTTCTTCCTTTCCAGCACATTTTGAGCACCTTTAAGAATATTTCTTATCACTGCTATGCAGATGACATTCATCTTTACATCTCTTTTAAGTCTCCAAGCTGCAGATGCTGTTTAGGTGTTTGGACGCCATTAAAAGTTGGATGGCAAACAGTTGCCTCTAGCTTAACAATGAGAAAACAGAAGTTCTTGTATGCGCTCCTAGCAGATCTGTCCCCAAGGTAATGGAGAATCTTGGTTCCATGGCTTTGTTTGCTTAGTCCACTATCAGGAATCTTGGTGAGACTTTTGACTCTGCCTTCACTTTGGATGCTCATGTTAAATCTCTTGTGCATTCTTGTTTTTATCATCTAAGAATTATTGCCAAATTGAGTAGTATTGTGTCACAGGCTGAATTAGAGATTCATGCATTTATTTCTTCATGACTGGATTATTGTGACTCTTTGTTCTGTCTCAGTAAAACCTCCATGGATCATCTGCAGCTCATCCAGAACACTGCTGCAAGGCTTCTGACAAGGTCTTTTAAATGTGGTCAAGTCACCCCCCTTTTAATTTCATTGCATTGGCTCCCCATACATTCCTTGGTCCAGTTTAAGATCCTGGTTCTGACTTTTAGAGCGCTGCATGGACAAGCACCATCCTATATTTATGAGCTTTTAAACCCGTACGTCACCAACAGGACCCTGAGGTCGTCTGATCAGGGTCTGCTGGTTGTGCCGCAGACCAGGCTGAAAACTAAAGGTGACAGAGCATTTGAAGCTTTGGCACCCAAACACTGGAACTCTTTCCACTTGAACTTGAGATCTGTGGACTCTGTGAACTCTTTTTTTTAAAAAACACTTAAAAATACATCTTTTTAAGATGTGTTTGCATGGCTTAGTCTTTTATGATTTTGTTGTGATTTTATGAATCTTACTATGGTTTTATTGTTTTTTAAATTTTAGCATTTGGTTGTAAAGCACTTTGTGGTATTTATGTTGAAAGGTGCTACATGAATAAAACTTTACTTACATGTACTTACTTACTTTCTCCCTAGTTCAGTTCGGACTTTTGGTACAGACAACAAGAAAGAGTACTGAGTATGCAGACCAGTTTGTTTTTGACAAATGTAAACCTGGAGATGTGGTGGAAGCAGTTAATCATGTATTAACCCCCCACCCCGCCAACGTGACGACACTATATGACTGGACATTTCCACCCCATCTGAGACTAGATTTTCTATAGCCCATCAGTGTCTACAAAAGCAGATAAAATTCTTGTTGTTGCAATCCACTTATCAACCAGTTATCATAAGCAAAAAGGTGATTTTTTTTTCGTAATGGCACACAGACACACACATACACAGCTTTAAGGCTTTTTCCTAAATACCACTTTACTCTCTCCTGCCTCCAGCCCAGTAAGTGACAGTAACTAACCTGAAGTCAGACTAATTTATGTACACATTGTGGCAGACATGTTTCCCATACATTTATTTGCATTTGGCTGAATTCTGTTCACTTACACTCTGATATTTGTTGGTCAATTTACTAACACAAGCCGACAAAATGAGTGATGTTTTTATCCCACTGCCATGTGGACAGATAAAATGGTGATCCTTGTGGTGGAAATTATGTTTATCACTGTTGATTGTACCTCTGCAAGAACAATTTGTTTATAATGCATATGAAGAAAATGGGCACAGAGCATGGACAGCAGAACATCACATCATAAAATGACCTGAATGCAAATTGTTCAATTTGTGTGTGCATGTTTTTAAATGTTTTATTTTTTATATAAAAAGGACATTAAACCATTAGCTCACTGACCTACTCACTTAATATTTTTTAATGTAAAGCCAAACAACATCTTTTATCAGTCTCCTTCCAGGTTGTGTTTTTAATGAAGTATGAACATATAAAAGCTTCTAAACATAAACCATGTGGTTCTGAGAGGTGCATATTTAATTCAAGCACATAAAGGCCACAGTTTAATGGATGAATCACTTGCGCATGTATTTTGATTACATATGATTTGCTGTGCCAAGCCCCTTTAACCCACAGAGTGTCATGGGAAATAGGGTTAATTTCAAAACATCTGCAGTATTCTCACCAGGCATTCACTACAGAAATGATCAACAGGAGGGACTGAATTCTTCTCAGCATGATCTGCACTTAGATTCTTATGGTACAGTGTGTGCTGTCGATCCAACTGACAGCGGTCTGGTTAGAGTGGTACCTCGGACAACGAGTTTAATCCGTTCCGGCGTCACACTCGGTATCCAAATTTCTCGTTATCCGAAGAGACTTTTTCCATAGGAATACATGTAAAACCAACTAATCCATTTCTGGACCCAGACAAACTCCCATATAAAGTATGTATTACAAACCCCTACGTGCACATTTATTCATTATTATTATTTGAAAAGGAAGTTATATTAATTATCTGAAGTGGAATGCATGAAATTAGTTCTAAAAATGATTTAAAATGTATTCTTACTGTACATTGGCTTATGATTTGGTAGTGTGTCCGTGGATGCTGCACACGACCTTCACTGTGAACAACTCCACCACCCAGCGGCCCGGGAGCGGGACACGCCGTGGGCTCCCTATGTTCTACCTAGCAGAGGATAAAGCCCACAGATGCTTTTGTTTCAGGTAATTTTCTGGTGATTGAGTGAGCACACACAGTGTGCATCATTTTCACACTAAGCCCATAGTATGTGCAGTGGCTGTCCATAGATACAGCAGATCTCAAAAGTCTACACACCGCTGTTCAAATGCCAGGTTTTTGTGAGGTACAAATAAATTCATAACTTTTTCCACCTTTAATGTGACCTATAACTTCTACAACGCAATTGAAAAACAAACTTAAATCTTTCAGGGAAGTGAATTAAAAATAAATAACTGAGATAATGAGGTTGCATAAGTGTGCACACCCTCTTATAACTGGGGATGTGGCCGTGTTCAGATTTAACCAGTTCCATTCAAACTCATGTTAAATTGGAGTCAGCAAACACCTGTCACCATTTAATGTGCCCTTGATTAACCCCAAATAAAGTTCAGCTGTTGTATTAAGCTTTTCCTGACATTTTTGTAGCCACATCTTCCAGCACGAGCCATGGTCCGCAGAGAGCTTCCAAAGCATCAAAGAGATCTCATTGTTCAAAGATATCAGTCAGGTGAAGGGTACAAAAGAATTTCC
>JAQQAE010006739.1:0-10766 GCA_029823295.1 Pseudamia nigra
AGCTCCTTCCACAGATGTTCAATAGGATTTAGATCAGGGCTCATAGAAGCCACTTCAGAACAGTCCAGTGTTTTGCTTTTAGCCATGTACATGTTCTTTCACCCTTTGGATGTCTTCAGTACTAATGTACATATTTAAAAACAAATATGAAGGAAAACCACTGACAGTGTGTCTAAACTTTTGACCGGTAATGTCTGCCTATTTGCAGTGAGTGAGTCACCAGCGAGGCCATGTGACTGCTATTTTTTGCAGAAAAAACGCTGTAGGAAAAGGCGTGTCCAAGCCTTTGACTGCTCGTGTACATGCGATGTTGCAAAACTAGTATTAGTACAGTCATTTAGTTTTTTTCATCCTTGGACACACAGGGAACGCTTTTGTTTTCTTTATCGCAGACAGGAAACTTAACGTAACAGAACTTTTCTTGTTCAATCAAATTTAAGGTGCAAATACTGATCATACATGAGTTGAGGCACGTTTCTTACATGTATAGCAAACTAAAACAGAGTTTTAATACAACTTATTTTGTATGAATGAATTACAGTAAATATGTTTAACAATGATGAGAATATGACTAAACGGAACAGAGAAGATGAGTGTTACCTGAAAACATTTTACATCATTGTGTGCATTAACAGTAAAAGTGTCTCTCTCGTCTATTTTAAGCACATTGTGTTGTAGTGTGTTTATATAGGGCTTGGGGAAGGGGTGTGATTTAAAGAAGAGGTTATGTCACAACTTCCTCAATTTTAATTTTTTTCTTATTTCTCAAATTACACGTTAGGCCTCAGTAGTTTTGTCTAATATCCTACCCTTTACCCATTCGGTTGCTGTTCAGTTCCTCTCCTTATCTTTGTTGTATTTGTTGTGAACATCAGCCGCCACATTCAAAGAAAGAAAGGAGGGCACAGACAACTATAGGCGAGTGTGCAATAAGTTCTTCTGTGCAGTCACAGCTGTGACCACAGGGAGGTGAGATAAAAATGGATTATAAGCAGTGCATGTACAGGCCTGTGTGCACTACACCCAGATGCATGCAACTTTTTTTGTTGCTTTTTGCACGGTGCAGCTTTGTATGTGGGTTAAAAGTTTCAGACTTAGTGAACCTGACGTTCAGTGTTTTAACAGTCTGCCTGTTGTTTTGTCATCAAAAGCATGTGAAAATTAGATAATGCTTTTAATAGAATGATAAAAATGGCTGCCAGCATGGAAGATTATACAGTGTCTGTGATCAAACATTCCAAAGGGCAAAAGTTATTGTATATTAAATAAACATAATTCAGGGGTGTTGAATCAGTATTAATGCAGCTGCAGCCTTAACTTTAGTAAGTAGAGACAATGAAAGGACTATCTCTGCAGTAGATTCTAATTATTCTGTTTGGAACAATTTATTAGAGAAAAAAACATAAGTAAAGTTAATTTAAGTCAAAGATGATGAAAATGATAAAATGCATATCCATTCTGAACGTACTGTGCCTGGTAGAACCTACTTAAGTGTTGTTACCACTGCCTGTAGAACTTTATAGCTACATTTTTATTCCAGATACTGGACGGTAGCAAACACACAATCACTGGATCATCTCACAGTTTATGCTACTGGTTAACGAGGTTCAAAACCATTTAAATCGATCCACACGGCATTAACCTCTGGTCTTTGTTTCTCTTCTTCACCAAAGAATTAAACCACATCGTATGTATCAGATGGGCAGTGGGAAGAATGACAAGAGTCTGAGAGATGAACAACCTTTTTGACACTTCCCCTTTTTCCTTCCTGTCTGCGGTGCAAAGGCTCATTTCACATCACAGCACTAACAAGCTTTTTGGATGCCCCCTCTCTATTTAGTCTGCTGTTTAATTTAAGACTTAGCTCATGCTCTTCCTGTGACAATGTGCAACTCTTATACACCTCAAAAGTATGAGCTGGTTGATTTGAAACTTTGTTATTTAACGAAGAAAAGCCTTCACATACAGTGTTTCACACCACGTCAAACAGTGGTGAAGCAACAGAAAACCACTGGAGGGCAGTGTGGGTTCATGTTGCACTATCGCTGTTCCCCTTTTGCAAACATTACTCTGTGCTCACTTTTTGGGAATAGGCAAGTGGCTGAATGCATTTTATACACACACAAACATGCGTGCGCACACATACACACACATATTCGGTGTTGCGATTTGGACTTCTTTTGGTTCCTCTCTACCGATGACTGACAGGTTCTTAACGAGAGCAGCCTAGAGCGTTTGCCCTCCAGGCCTGTACATCTACCATCAACATACAACACACGTGCTCACACTCATGCACACGCACACCCACTACCATATTTATACACACACACATACCCACTCCCTCTCTGCAGACATTCTCTGTCCCATTTCCCAGGCTCAATCAGTTCGTCCATTGCTCAGGGAGTGTTTGACAGTCACTGGGAGACAGTGCGGGTTTAGCACTATTATTATGTTTCTATGAGGCAGCCTCATCCAGCACAGAAGGAATGTCAGCCACACCATTGTTCAGTAAGGTTCAATACAAACACATTACAACACCACACAATACCAGTAAGGGCTAGTTGAAGTGCACAGATTGTGTGTGTGTTGTTATTGTGAGGGCCACAGTGATGAGACGGCATAGCTGGGGAGGTAAAGATGGAAACCCAGAGCAGCACATTCCCTTTCCTGCCTCCACCCCTTCATGATTCATCCCTCCTCTCACCTCTGTTCCTTCACTTTTTCTGTGGATGGAAAGAAAACCCAATTAAAATACTATGTGGATGGATACGATGAAGAAAGACATACCTCCTCCATGACATTCTCTCTACCCCCCGTGTAGTGACAGATCTGGCGCATTCAAACCGAGGTGAAAAAATGTGCAGCTCCTGCCCTCCTGCTGCCATTAAATGTTGATGTATAATATCAAAAATATATACACTATACACCCTGCATGTCGATGAATGTATAAATCCGTCTCCTCCATATCCTCCTCACAGATATACATGCTATATGTTTGTATGTGATATGAAAGATTCCTATATGCCATACAAATACCTGATGCAGCAGGAGATATGATGCATCTATTTTTTACATCTCACCTACACATGCGCATACAGATGGATCCATGTTTTCCATGTATATTCCCCTCTCCCAAACTGCTTCTTTTCCTTGTTTTCCTCTTTTCCTGACCCAACATCCGGCCCTCCCAGGGGATCCCACTTTCTGCTGACAGACCGGCCCTGTATAACATACATACACAAACACACAGAATCTGGCTCTCTATGGACACATGCTGCCAGTCAATCCAGCAGCAGCTCAGTACAGACCTCCTGTTTCTGCTGGGGGGTCAGGAGTGGAGACAACAGTGGGAACACAGAGGTCAGGGGGCTGGAGGAATATGAGGTTCTTTCTTCAGTGGTACTAAATACTGTATGCACCTGATATTTACCTGCTTCACTTTACAAGTAAGTCCCTCGGCAGCATATACATCCTTATCAGTAGGCAAGAAATCACTGCTGTTCTTTTCTAACCTCCGAGGAAAAACGTATACAAACTATTAAATATTTCCTCCTCGTGTTCGTCTGTAGACACGGTGAAGGGACTCGGTTAACAGTGGTAAACAGTGAGACTTCAGTGAGAAAGTCCAGATAGACAGCAGGAACGCCAGTTTCTCACACACACACATTCACACAAATCCAGTTGTGCACTTTGAGTGGCCATTTAGAAATCTGGACGGCAGTTCACTGACCCAGCACTAACAAGACAGCTAGCCAGGCCTTAGAGGAGTAGCACCTCTTATCTAGTGACCACCCAGCACTGGCTATCTACTGACAGTGTTTGACCACTGGTTAAACTGATTAGCACATCATCCAGTCCACTTTATGTTACAGTAAGCAGAGATAAAATGATGCAATACACTCTGTTTATTTCTAACTAATTGCACAACATGAGGTATCTTTTTGCTTGGAGCAGATTAAGCGTATGCAAGATATGATAGCTGAGCAGAAATGCCACCCCAGCAGTCTGCAAGAAAAAACACCACCACAATTGCTCCTCTACTGTCTGTCCAGTTGGATCGGACAAATGGTCAGCAGTGGAGAGATGGCAGAGTGGACGTGTGATGGCCAAAGTGTCATGGACTGGGGGATTCACCCATTTAATGAGAATCTATGGCCTGGTCTGATAAACGGCCTGACTGAGAGACTCTGACAAGTCCTAATGCTCACATGTATAAATGATTTGGGTGGCTGGGTGAGTGGGGGCGTCCTGGTAGGGATATGGCTGCGTGGAATCAATCCTCAGAGAACGTGGGTGGCATTTGAGAACAGGCCAGAGACTGATGAATGGCAGAGGACAGAAAACAACACCCAGAGAGGAGTCACATGAAGAAAGTCCAAACATGAATATGAAAAAACTTTGGCATTTCGAGAGGAAATCATAGAATTCAACAGTGAAAATGTCAAACATTAAGGACACACTTGATTTCAAGGTGTGATTTGTGTTGATGGAAGTGTCACATTTGTATTCCCCTGTGCGTGGCAGCTATTCAAAGGGCTACACATCTGAAACCACAATGCACACACACACACACACACACACGTACAGCCTTTGTTATGTTGAGAGCGTTTGTCTCCGTACGGCTCCAGCAGAGAGGGGTTAAAATCCGATTGAGTCGATATCACTGGAGAATAACACATTCAACATGCAGTCTGAGTGTGTGAGGCTGTGTGCATGTGTGTATGCAAGTGTGTGTTTGTGTGTGAGCAACATGGAGCCTTGGGACTTCCTCCCTCTCCGTCTGCAGCCCTCAGTTGAAATAGAATTGAATAGTCTGAATCCTCAATGGTAAATGTTCACAAAGTCAATACCAACTGTTAAGTCTCCCCTGCATTGGGGTTCAGGGCATTACCATTTCTGAGACTTCAGGAAAACACACACACACACACACATACATTGTAAAGGCATACTCACCAGATGCCCCATGAGATGATAAAATATTTTTTGAGTCTTTTGCAAAATGCACACTATACATTCTACTTAAAAATTCCCTTTTACTACAACATAGACACTGAAGACTTGTTTTGTTCACTAATCTCTGAACAATGATCCTGGGTGGCGTGTGGTGTTTTTAAAGTGACACCAGCGGCTGAGGGACAGCAATTTGACTGATGTAGCTGAGGGAGCAAATTCAGTTCAATTCAAGAATGTTTATGCACACGAATAGAAATGGTATCATTATCAACTCTATTAAATGCACAGTCACTAAATAAACATAAGGTTCCACAGAGAGGCTGAGTAATCGAGTATAATTGAGTAAGGGTAAAAATTATTCCACAAAACATCTACTCTCAGAAGTACATTTTTATGGAAACTGCTTTAGACACATTTAGGACATGATGAAGATACATTCCATATGCATCTAAGATAGTTTACACTTAAATGTCACAGTATAATTATAATCCCATAATGATGAAGGCAATACAAGTACGGTAATATAGCTCTATTAGTGATAACTAATAGTATTGATACTACAGTATGTCAATTTGTACAGCATGTTGTATTTGAAAATTCTTAGTTGTTTTAAAACCCTACTGGCAAGATGCAGTATATTGTGACTGAGGACGTAGACACTTTCATTACCTTCTTAAAATAGCTATTTAAAATGAGGGTACTCCAGGTGTGTAAATGATTGGGAGGTAGAATGCTAATAATACCACAAATTTAAACAAATAGCTAGGCTTGAAATTTAAGCTCAAATCTGCTAGTACACTATATGACTTTTGCAAGAAATGGCCCTGTGGCCTTGACCTTTGACCTTTTGCCCCCAAAATGAATGGGAAATCAGGGTAGGTCAAGGTCAACATCACCAAGGAGTTTGATCCTTCCAGCTCATTATTATTATTATTATTATTATTATTATTATTATTAAGTCATGGTGCGAACATGGGTACAGACAGACTGCACTGACCGCTCTACCCATGCCTGACTCGTTGGTGTGGGTAATGAGTAATTGTACTCCCCACCTCTGGGTTTAACACTTTTCTAAAAGACATAAACAACATCCACAAACGGCAAAACTACGAGAACTGCACTTGACAGAGATGAAGACCCATGCCGACCCACTTAGGATTAGCATAAAGATGAACTTTATTGCCCCAGAGGAAAATTTGTCTTGGACAGCAGTGCCACACAGGGCAGTATTCAATTTAAGACCTTCATTCTTAATTATAATAATAATAATTAAAACAACTTTGATGATAAATAAAACAAGCTGGATAGATTTATGGATGATGGAAGAAAAGTTGAATGCTGTATCATGGTGACATGGATGTTAATTTACTTTGTGCTGTATCCAGTAAATCCAGATGGATGGATGAATGGATGGATGGATGGATGGATGGATGGCACCTACCCATGGCTCCACTCTATCAGCATGGGTAATTAGTAGACAACTATATTGCACCTAGGTACTCCCATAACCACGTGCACTTTAACACAGGCAAAAAACATAAGAGAATACGCTGGAGGTCACCAAGGTGAGACATGGATGGAACCATATACTGTACCAAAGCAGAACAAACACACAGTATGAAGATCACCAACTGAAGTGTCAAAGGGATAGACGATATAAAAGATAAACTGTAGTATAATTTGTTCTTTTGTAGTCTAGATAATTACAAACATGTTATATTATTTACTGCCTGTGCAAGTGAGTTGAAATAATCCATACTCTGTGCGGTGATGCAACTCATTAATGTGTCAGCAGAGTTTGACTGATTGGCAAATGTCATGTGAGCCTTTTCACTGGATTGGCTGACCATCAGTGCATTACACAGGTAAACAGGACATTTAGGTGGGTGGTATAGTAGAGTAAAATATTGCCAGACATTTTTTCCTTTAATTGTAACAGTTGTGTATTTAGCTGCGTTGCAAAGTCATGTAGAGAAAATGTGTTGGGCCAACTTGTAAACACGTTTCCAAACAGCCTAAATGCTCCAGTAAGTGGAGGAATACAACACAAATTGGAAGCGCTCTACATTTTTGCAATGGTTTAAAAATGTACTGAGTTGCTCTTTAGCTCAGGTCAGACACAGGTTAGTACAGTATGTGGTAGTGTTCACACTGTGCTGGCAGAACCAAGTTAGTTTGGGCAAATTTGCTACTCAGTATGAAAGCTAGCTTTACGAGCGGTGCAGCCTCTAATACGTCCTGCTGGTCATTAACGGTGGTTCAACCTGGACCTTTTACCACGGTGCAGTGTCTCATTGGAACAACAAGCCATAAAACCCCAGGCTCTGTCACTCAGTGTCATTTAAAGCAGGACTGATTGGAACTATCTCTGGCCTTTGCTTTCCTACCTTCCTCCCGCTTGCGTTCTTTCCTGGTCGGTTCATGAATAATGAATGAGGATATATGCAGGCTGGAGCTCAGATATTAATGGAGCTGAAAAAACAGAAGGAGAACTATCCTTTGTGCTGCCAGCCACTGCTTCCCTACCCTGCTGGAGCTGCCCCTGCCCAATCGCCCTTTTTTTCACCTTCCCTTTTCCTTCCTTAGTCTTTCTTTCCCTCCTTCGGCTGCCGGTGGGCCAAGATGAGATAATGCTCTTTCTCTTTTGCCTTGAGATTCACTTCTTCCTGGCTGTCACACTAGGGGCAAAGGGTGGACAATGACTTCAAAATAAGAGTGGATAACTTTCAAATGATAAAAAAACAGACAAAACTAAGAAAGATAAATAAAGAGTTGACTTTGCAGGATATTCAGGGTTGCTATTGTCTGCCCATTTGACCAGCTCTCTGTCATTCAAGGGCATGGCACTGGGCTGCCTCCTTTGTTTGCCCCAATCCTGTATTTCTTCCAGCCCTTCCATGATCTGTCAACTCTGTCCAGAGGAGACCCTGGCCAAACTGTCAAGGGCGAGAGGGAGAGTGGGGTGGAGGGCAGAGCAAACATTTATGTCAGTGCTGCCTACATTTTTTAATGTTTTCTTAGAATAAATACATTGTAAATTAGTTATATATGTTTAACTGTTGCACATACAACACAAATCTCAGTTTTAAAGCTTATTATCATACAGGTTTGTGGCTTGCTGACACTGTACATGTGGCTGGGGGGGCTGGCAGTGTGCGAGGTCTGGCCCCGGGGCTGGCAGACTCGCTGCCCATCTTTGGATGACTCGCCCAATAGGCCAGAGGGCACAGATAATGGGCACAGTCTTCTAACCCCATTCCTTGTGCCAGAATGTCTCCACACTCAACAATAATACATGCACACCTTATATGGGCTGCTGCAGACAGAGAATCACTGTTCTCTGGTCCAAAGAACTGTGAATTGGCTGCTGATGGAGGGAGTAGACGGCGGGTCAGGCCAAGCCACAGGAAACCTCTGACCTAGAATTTTACCATCTACTATATCTCCTGTGGATCTTCCTCATGGATGTCTCATGACCCCTTAATCTGAGTTTTTTTTTATTATAAACTGGCTCATTATCTTCAGAAATATTCACTGAATTGAGCTGTTTTCCACATTTTTTTTGCCATATTCTAGCGTTGACTTGCAAAATAGCATCCAAAGATAAAGTTAAACAGTGTCCTTAACAGCTCCACATGGCTTAAACTCATTTTTATGTACATTGCATTGGAATATTTTGTTTTAGACTCACTGAGCTACTGGATGTCACATTAAATAGTCAAAATAGTTGATACAGAGGTACATAATGGACTGGATGAAATAACAGATCAGTTAATACATTGAACACTGGTGCCAATTACTCCTTTCTGTCACTTTGTAAAAAAAAGATATCCAGATGTATTCATATATTCTCATGGACATGACTTTTTTCATGCACACACTTTGCACAATTTTAAGTTTCCACAACTTGTTAATAGGACTTGCAAGTTGGCAGTGCTGTTTTGCTGTCCACATACTCCAAAGACTCAAATAAAATATATTTCTACCATGAAGCAAGGTTTTGATCTTGGAAGTGAAGCAGAGTGTCAGTGAAATACTGTTTAAAAGGAGTATAGTTCAAAAAGTTTAAAATTTAACTTTTTGTGCTTGCTTGGGTGAGCGTTTCAGCTAATTACGCACAAATCCCTCACGCTCACAGCTCCAATCCACCGGCACCGCTGTCTCGGCAGAGGACAAAGAAAACAAAGGAGACTGACAAACAAACAGTGAGTGAAAAAAAAATATAAAAGAGAGGAAGCTTTCTTTCCATATAGCAGCTGAGCTGAGGCGACAGTGGCGTTTAATCAGTTGGTTTTTCCAGCGCCGTCAGCGTGAGCAGCCTCGGCGGTGCAGGCCTCTGATCAGCACTGGGAGAGGAGCTCCCCGCCGAGCTGCTGCCGCCCCTGAACCACAGGTCAGTCCTTGGTGAGTAGGTTTCATTCTGCTGTCGCCTTCATAGCACCATCTCCTTCTCTCATTAAGATACAGCATGTGTGTGTGGGTGTGTGTGTGTGTGTGTGTGTGTGTGTGTGTGTGTACATGCATGTATTTATGGGTTTTGTGTTTGTCTCTGTCTGTTTGTGTATGTGTGTGTATGTGGAAAAAATGCACCCCAGGACTAGCCTAAAGGGGATGTGGATTCCCGGCCTCCGCTGAGATCCAGCAGCACAACTAGGATTTCTACCAGTGGGGGTGGGAGGTTGTGTGTGTGTGTGTGTGTGTGTGTGTGTAAATGTGTTACAGAGAGATCCAAGACGCATCAAGCGACTTAGTGCCTCGGGGTCAAACACACACATGCAGAAAAGGAGCTGGTGCTGCAGCAGGGTAAACAAGAGCAAACTGTAAGATCTCATCAGCCTCATCACAAGCTTTATTATGCTGATATGGGAGTATACTGTAAACTAATCAGGAACCTGCAGTCACAGGGGGGCACTTGGCTTAAAGGTTAGGTGTATAGAGAGACGGGAAGTTACTCGACTTCGAAGTTTTTAACTTTTTGCTCGTTACTTCTCTTTTTTCTCACTGAGGACTTGTGCAACAACATGGAAAGGTTTAAAGGTCAGTTCAAGGGTTATGACCTCTCAGCCAGGTTTACGAGCTTCTTTCAAAGCCCTTTTACTTTAAGGTGACATATTATGGAAAATGAGGTTTAATGTATTTCCTTATTGTTAGAACAGCTCTGGATGCTCTAAAAACAACGTTGAAGTATCAGAATTCTCAGGCAGTGGAATGAAAACAAAGGTCTTTTTCAGATAACTGGAAATGAAACAAACCATTTGGGACTTGTAAAAATCAAATTAACTTCTCAAAAAAAAGATTTATGTCTCCTTTATCTACTGAATAACATTAAAATATTACTGCTTCATTCCAGTCATTTTCACATGGGAAAACAGATGTTTATATTGTATGATGTGCTGTACAGTAGTTCTACATTATTATGTTTAAGCATGGTACACACTGCAATTTTGAGTTGACCCAAAAGAAAGATGTTGCAATATCTTTGGTCCTATGTTGCATTTTTCTCCCACATTGCACAAAAAGAGGTTAATACATGGCGCATTTTTTGTCAGATTAATTATAATGCTTTCAACCATATTCTAGTGGTTAGCATAATAAAGTTGAAGAGTAAATTTGCGTCGCTGATAATTATTTTGTCAATGACTTTAGAACAACTGTAAAAGTGCACTTGCATGCTTTTCCACAGTGTCGTCTATGGGCAAACGCATAAAGCAATCCAAGAAATCTTAAAGTAAAAAAAAATAAACACCTTTATAAATGTTATTTTTTTTTTTTTTTTTTTTTCATTTTAAAGTTGTAACAGGATTTAAATTGCC
>JAQQAE010006740.1:4727-16431 GCA_029823295.1 Pseudamia nigra
ACTGGACGCGACACAATGCACGCAGTCGGTCTCTCAAGAATGTGTTCACAAAGGTAACTATCACAGCCAGATTTCCAGGCCAACATTTTGATGAATTGTTTAGTTTAATCCCAAAGGGAAGGAGGTAAGGATTAATTTGTTGCATCTGTCAGACTCACACTGGCACTGCTTGATAATGTCCATGCCAGCGCGAGGCTTTTTCCTCACTGCTGTCCTCTCCCATAGCCACTGAGCTGCTTTTGTTGCACAGCCAGAGACCTCTTTCATCTGGATCTACACATTTCCACTTTGTCATTGTTGCACCTTTTGGCCTCGTACCCAAACTGTCTCTTCTGGATTTGTGTTTCACGCTCAGCCATTTCTATTCTGCCTCTTGGATAGCCCTTGACCTGTTGCCTCCCATAGCTCCCACAGGATGTGATCCAGGTCTATGGTTCAGGAGATCGGGCACATTGATTTGACACGGGAATATGACTGCATGATTGTGTTGGTGTAACCATCTCATTGGGCTCTAATGCTTTGTGGCATATAGTCATCATGTACATATGAGTCACAGGCTTGTATACTGCTTGCAGAGTTATTAGTGAGTACACTAAGCTGTGTGCAAAGTTGGTAGATTACTAGTGATTTTGAAGTCTGGTTCTTCTGAAAGAATGCTTATAGCTGAAAAACTGCATTAACTTGATCTGTACAACTGCTTGTTAGAAAATAAAGACAGACCTAAATATTTAAATCTACTGTTGGATAAAATGTGCAGCATGTTTAACTGTGGCCTTAAAAACTGACTAATATTTGGTGAAAGAAGTAATTAAGTGGTAATAAAGTAAGAGATTTTGCTTTTATGTAGAAACTATTTTACCACAATGTGCTCTGATCTTGCTACACTAAGTAGAAAAAAAAATCTGCCAAATATTCTTCATGATTAAAAGGAAAAGTGCTCATTATGTGGCCCCTAGTTGGTGTTTATGCTAATCTGCAAATAATGAATTACTACTGTACCCAATGGATAAATAAACTGCAAAATGGAAATAGTTGAATAGTTTTCTGCATTGCTAATGTTGCTGCGAGGCTTTTGAGAAGCACAGCCATGAGTTACAAATTGACATACAAAATGGATTTCACTATTTCACTACAGCAGACACTGTATGCTTACCTTGTCTGTGGACTGTGAAGTGCCAAAGAAGATAGGGATGAATGCTAGCCAAATAATGCAGGTGGTGTACATGGTAAAGCCAATGGGTTTGGCCTCATTGAAGGTCTCTGGCACCCCTCTAGTTTTAATGGCGTAGACTGTACAGGTGACCATTAGCAGCATGCTGTATCCCAGCAGGCAAATGAGAGACAGGTCAGAGATATCACACTTGAGCACACCTCGAGCCAGCACAGGGTTAGATGTCCTCTGGTCCTCATAATCAATGATGGCCTTGGAAGGATCGACGGCAAACCAGATGCACACGCCGAGCAGCTGCACTAAGGCCAGGGTGAATGTAATAACTAGCTGAGATGCTGGAGAAATGAACCTGGGTGCACTCACAGACATGGTGCCTTGCTCAAAGATGCGGTAAATACGGTTGGTTTTGGTGAGCAGGGCAGCGTAGCTAATGCTCATGCCTAGACCCAAGAAGATCCTCCTCAGGGAACAGATTCCTACATCGGGGGCAGAAATCATGAGGAATGTTGTAGCATAGCAGAGGAAGATGCCAGTTAGCAGCACGTAGCTCAGCTCTCGCCCTGATGCCTTCACAATTGGAGTGTCATTGTACCGTATGAATGTAACCACCACAAACAAAGTGGCCATGATGCCAACAACGGCAATAAGCACAGGGATGACTGCCCATGGGGAGCTCCACTCCAGTTTAACAATGGGGATTGGAACACAGCCTGTGTGATTCTCGTTGGGCCGCAGATCAAAGCGGCACATCTTACAAGTGTATGTGTCCGCCTGGTACTGATAGCCGTCACAGCGCTCACAGAGCCAACAGCATGGGATGCCCTTTACAATCTTCTTGCGCTCTCCAGGCTGACAGGGCTGGCTGCAGATTGATGAAGGGATCTGACGGACTCCACCAGGCCACTGCATCGAACTAACCTGTGAGAAGGGCAACGAGACACAGGGTTACATTTGAAACTCACCACAGATTACATTCTGTAATCTGTAATGTATGCTTACTTAATTTCATGTGTCAGTGCATGTAGCAAACTGAATGGAGGGGCGACCTACACCTTAATCCTATACCAGGGGTCACCAACCTTTACAAACTAAAGAGTCATTTTTGGATGGGAAGTGGAAAAATAAGTGTCAAGAGCCATGATAAACATTCCAACCCTTTAGGTACCACATGACATAGAATGATGTATGTAGTACCTGGCAACAAGTTAACACATTTGGTTATTATTTTTTCTGATTTTGTTTATTTTATTCATTCTGTTTACTAATTTGTTCATTTTTGCCCATTGTGCAGATCATTAAATTTTTACTAAACTATTTTGTTCATTTTTGAGAATTTGGTTCATTTCCCAGATGATGTTTTCTTCTTGTTCATTTATGTGACTATTTTGCTCATTTTCTTGAATATTTTGTCCATTTTCTATTCATTTTCATTCTGATAACTTTGTATTTTAGTGTTTTTTGTCATTTTCCTTATTATTTTTAATTGTGTTTTTCTTCAATCTTGCAAGATTTATTTTTTCATCATTTTATTTACTTTTCTTCCTTTTCTTCCTTTTTTCATTTTTGATATTTCATTATATTGTTTATTCTTGCTCATTTGTTCATTTTGTGCATTAGTTGAATCAGCCATGTCTAAATTTTTGATCATTATGCAGTTCATTTTTTGTTTTAAATGATTTAGAGCCTGTTTTGCTTATTTTGATTTATTATACTGTGTCACTTCCATTACTGGACAAAGCCACAGGAGCCACTAGGGCAGAGCTAAAGAGCCATGTGCGGCTCTGCAGTTTGCAGACCCCTGTCCTATACCATTAATATTCCACAAAAAGACTGTGTCCCAGTATGTAGCACTGTATTTCAAATGCAGTACAGCAAAATTACCAGCATGTCCTGCTGCCTCCAGTTGTATTTGAAATGAGATGTGAGCCCAGGAGTCACTGTTAATGTACTGTACTGTATATTAACACTGTGGAGATGTGAGCTCTAAGTATAGGGAAACACAAACAGCATTGTGATGTTTTCTCTGGCAGAAAGAAGGAAGACCCAATTTTTCTTTGACCTTTCTACATTAAGAATGAAAATACCTAAACAAAGAAAGTAAAGCTCTGAATTTACAGTTTCACAGAATAACATTTTGCCATAGTCTCTGAAGTGCAGATTGTTGCTGTGAAACTAAACCTCCTCAAATAAAAATGCACCAGAAAAAGGCAGTTTTTCTTTCTTTAATTTCACACAACATGAGGATACATCACGGATAACAATGTAATTGACCGTTGGTTTGAACATGCACCATGACTTCAGGTTCATCCCTTTGTGCCATTTATGGTGCAGATGTGCTTTTGTGTTAAAACAGAAAAAAAAAAAACTTGCGGGAAATTATTGTACTTTTTAAAATACAAAGTGGATAACACAGGCCTAAAAAGCAGTTGATTTTAAACATGTAACTTTTGCCACTTGTCCTGTTTCAGCACAGTGTCACTCACAACTCATCCAATACTAACACTTGGGCAGGGTCTCACATTTCTACACAATGCCCCTAGGGTCCATCATACCAGATGGAAAATATTTAATTATTATAGTACAGGCTTAAGAGGATCATATTTTGACTGAAATTACCATACACATGTTATATCCAGGAAGGTTGCTCCTGGTAAATCTGGTACTGCCTTGTAGGTAACTGAACTCAATATAAAGTACATTAGACCTCCAATTAGTGAAGAGAACATTAGTTAAAGAGAGCTGTGCTCATGGTCTATTCATCACAATAAAGAGGAATTGCTGGAAAGTTGTCACATGAGAAAAAATGCCTTTAAGGACAGTCCTCATCCTGTCAGGAAAGAAATTCAAATGAGATCCACAAACTGATTAGAATCACTGATACAAAGTTATTTAAATGTAAATTATTGTAGTTTTTTTAAAACCGCACAACTAGGATAAGTATATGTCTGGCTGTTTTCTGTGTTATTTTCTGGCACAAGGACAATGACACAATGCCCTGATTATGGTTTGATGGCCTTTGCCTGTATAGTATACTATATTTTCCGGATTACACATCATGGTTTTTTGCATAGTCTGGCTGGGGGAACAACAAATATACCGGAGTGACAAATATATTAAAATATTTCAGGTACTGGGTGTTTGTCACACTGACAGCCGCTAGACGTCGCTCTAGGCTTGCGTATCTGCATCTGCCGCATCTATATTACTGACAATTTAAAATGTAGACATTACCGGTAACAACCATACCTGCCATCAGCTTAACACCGAATGTGTCGGTGCTGTCACTTACCCGGTGAGGCGGGGAGGCGAGCCGCGAGCTCTTGCTTATGGCTTCAAGCACGCGGCTGCCCTGCCGCCCAGCCAAGCACTTGAAGAACATTCCCCGAACAAATGCAACCTGTCCTCCAGAGCGACTAATACACGCTTTTTTCTTCTTCATTATGCATTTTTTGGCTCGTGCGACTAACATTCCGGAGCGACATATCATCCGGAAAATACAGTAACATCAACACTGTTTTTTGAGGCCAATCAGATTGTCACTTCCTGGTTGGCAATTTGGAAGTGGCCATATTTGGACAAAAGAGGTGGGGCTGCAGAAGTGCAATAGAACAGGGGTCTTATGAGTAAACTAATGCTGAATGGTAGCCTACTAACTTGGTAAAACCTCATCAAACATTGCCTAAGAAAATGCTTTTGTCAGGACAAACTCTTAACATCAGTTATAATCATACTGATAAATAAACAGAAACTACAAAGGTCCAACTCGGTCTATTTCTGCAAGAGGCAGAGCTGCCATACAGACCTGTCAATCAAAGCCGGCACGGCATATGTTTGCCATAATATTATAACAACAGGCAAAAAATAGATAGGCCACCAGATCACTGATTTACAAATCAGAATAAAATGTTTGAGGTCATTCTCACTCACTGCAAAAATGTATTCACGTAAAAAGTCCAACTTAATTCTATTGGAGTGGGGGTAATTGGAGCCTGACTGAGTCAGCCTCATTGCACAGCCCCAGTACATGCCTGCTGGTTTGGACATAAAACATCTTGGTCAGGAAAAAGGGTCAGGAGAGGGTCTTAAATAACAATGACATGCTGCAAATTACACAGAATGAAATGTTTCTGGTGTTTAAATCGAGAAACCTTTGCTCTTCATCTTAATCATCCCCTAAGACTTAAAATGTCACCTGGCCCATTTCATCATTTTCACTAGGTGCGAAAACTCAGCTGTATCAAAAAAGTAAATGTGCATCAGTTGATGAAACACCAATAACAAATGTGAAACATGCAGAATGACATTGCATTGGTGGTAGCTATGCTGCTAAGTTAAGCTAAATCTGCAACATGATCCCTCTCTCTCCCTGAGTAGCCTTGACTACTGTACATCCACATAAACACATTGCAACACTACAGTTAAAAGCTCAAGAGCACATAGGGAGGTAGATAGGCAGGTAGCGTCAAACCAATGCTTTTTAAATTATGTCACATCTATCTGCCAGTCTCGGACTTAGAATCTTGCACTCCTACCTCTTTACTATTGTTAAGCATCTCCCAAGATTTGCAAAAGGTACAGGATGGAAATGAACACATACAGTAGGACCATTTCCTTTAATTCAATTTCTGACAATTTGTTTTAAAATACAATACTTTTGGATGGAAACCCAGCTACTGATTACTACTTAGTACACTGCACGTCAATAAGTGCCATCACTGGGGTACCCTAGGTGTTGAATACAGATGCAAAGGAGTCATGACCAAGCGGTGGAATGTGACGACTTGGGAGGGAAACAGGCTCTGGATTCAAATTGTAACTAAATACAATCCTATTTTTGATTTTGAGCACATGTATTCTGTTACAGCACGACACAAACTGTGAGAGACAACGCAAATGGACATGATTCAGAGTCAACTAAGCTGCCTCTATCCAGTGAAACAAGGCCATAAAGAGGTAGTGATGCTTATTGATCCTTGAAGATACCCTACACCACTGAATCTCAAGGACAATCTAAATGGTGGTTACTTCTTGTTTTGGCATTTGAACCTGGACTGAAGTACCTATCTGTATGCACCTGTGGTATTTGATGCTATTTATTTATTTGGATGGGGGGTGGTAAAGGGAGCACTTGGGGTCAAACTAAGCATTTCGACTGATAGTGAAGAATTTTCCACAGGGAGGTCAAGTCATGTGAAGGGCATGGAGTGTGTGCCGACCCGTGATGTGCTCTGCCAGGGATTCACACTGTGATTCTCAGTTTTTGCTTTGGTAAATTGCTGTTTGTATTAAGGAAAATCAATACTACGATCAAAGGGAAACACAATTTAATTTTCAGGATACCGCACTGCTTTGAGGGCTCTCTCTTTTTACACGCATACTTTTACAGATAAATTGAATTTGCCATTTTGAAACGGGTCCACTTTGTTTAAAGCTACGTTATCAATTTTACTCAATTGTGGTTGTTCATCCAAAGCCTGTAAATTTGTCTCTAAATGTGCATTTAATTAAGAACTCAAAGAACACTAATTAAACACAGCTGGCTTTAGACTCAGAACTGGCACGTTCCGCAGCAAGTGCCCCAGCAGAAACCTTGCTTTTTTACTTTGCTGCTCCAGTTGCTGTAAGAAGTAAAACAGACAAAGCTGCTCTGAAGCTGCTTCATGTGTACAGCAGCCATGTTTTCAGCTTGCTCAAGGCCTCCTCTTGATTTTGTCAAAACATCATTTGTTTGGTCCTTTATGTAATTTGCTGTTGTGATATCGTTACTTCATCACACCCCCTGCCCACAGTATTGTTTTTGCAAGTCAGTGATGCTGTCTAGAGAGGTGATATTAAATATGTCTGTCCTTAAGCTTTCATTGCTTTCTTTTCATCACAGCCCACCCTGTTAATTATTTAAAGCACCCTCTGGAAATTTACACCTTTGAAGATGACACTAAACACTATCAAATGCTTTTAGAGGATTTAGTGAGCAAGCACATGCATCTGCAGGAAAGTGACTTGGGCTGTAAACACTGCACAGCTCATAGACTGAGAATGATGCTTATGTGTGGATTACATAGCATCTGCAGCTCATTCAAATGTATTACAATGTCTTTGAGTCAGTGTTACAAAAATAATGCCTGAAAAGCTACTCAGAATTCATTCATGCTTAAAGTGCCCCTGTCATGCTCTTTTGCAGCAATTTAATTTTAATATACTGCATACCTCTAGATTAGCTTTGCACCCATCATGACTCAAAACAGACATTATTTCAGAAAAAAACCATGAGATTATAATCGGGGAGCCCTCTTCCTGATACAAATTGAGTTACCTTATATGAAGCTTCCCTAGTGAGGGGTGGAGTAGGTAGTGTCATTGCTTTTCTTTGTAAACAATAGAAGTCCGGTGGGGTTGGTGGTAAATGCAAGCTTGTGTAACTCAACACTGAGTGCACTTCCTAGAAACATATGGCAGTGAACAAATGTTACTATTACTTTTATTATTAGGGTTACAAAGCCAGATGGCGGTGGTTGCAGAGTCATTTTCCACTCTGGTAGCTGAGTGTAGCTTGGCGTAGCCCCGCCCATTTTGTCAAGATTCATTGCACCCACAATTGACAAAGTAGAGCTGTGGATGGCAACTGACAACTTTTTACATAACCACTGTGTGATTATCATGAGGGAAGCCAGGCTGCACTTTGACACATTTTCTTCATTTTCTTCATTAGTCTGCTCATCTCTGTAGTTTTTGTTCACTTTTTTGATTGTTTTGTTGAGTTTTTTCAAAATTTTATGGAATATTCTGGGAATTTTTACTTTGTTAATATTTTTCTTCACTGTTGTTCATGTTGGAATATTTTCTTCATTCTTTGCTCAATTTCTGAGTTATGTTGCTTTTTGTTCGTTCTGCTGATTATTTTCTTCAATTTGTTCATTTTTTATTGCTTTTGTCCACTTTCTTGACCATTTTGCTCATTTTCTTGATTAGTTTGTTTATTGCTTGACACTTTTTTGTGCATTTCCTAATTTTATTTATTTTTATTATTCAGCCTCATGTCTACATATCTTTTTATCTTTCACATGTAAAAGTTATATGTGCATTCATTTATCGTAAAATGATATTATAGATAAACGCTCCAAAACTAAATTGATCTCAAAAAGGTCTTAAAGGTCTTAAGTGGCACTAAATTTAATTGTCAGATACATGCAGAGACCCCAGAACAGAAAAGACAGTACTTACATTAAGATGGAGCTGATCAGTCCAGTTGCCGATGATTTTGTATTCAGCTGTTCGATTCTGGATCTGGTACTGGTAGATTTCATAGCGTCCAGGGGCATCTCCATCTTCATTGAAGAGCACTGGGTTTCCAGCTATGCCTAAATGAGAGAATAATAGTCATCAGCACCATCATCATTATCATTTAATGCGTGTAATTGTAATATTTTCTTTGATGTGAGCATGAATCTGTGAAACCAAAACTAATGTGTCATCATTGTTATTACTCATCATTTGGGAACATTACAAACCAAAGTGATATTTGTGAATCCAGAACATTTAATTTTGACAATCTGGCTAACAGCATCATGACTGCTGTGCAAAGAGATTAATTTCCAAACCACGAAGGACAATGTGTCACTTGAATTTTATATCACGTAACAGCTACATTCATGAAAAATTGAGACCCACAGAGTAAAAGGAAGGTAAATAAATGTTATTAGGCAGATCAGGTTTTTAGAGTACAGCTGAGGTTAGTATTATTAGCAAACAAAACCGTAAACAAAAGCAGAATTAGTTTAGGAAAACAAAAATTCAGTATGAATAACCCCCAGGTGTATCACAAACAACCACTCTTTTACTTAAAATGTAAAATTGGTCCAATATTTACTTCAGAAAGGACTTGAGGCATCACTCATAAAAGAATCATGTCAAAAACAAAAGAAATGAGTTTAGATCTGAGAAAAAAATGTGTTGATGGGCACAAAGCAGGTGAAGGATATACAAAGGTATCAAAGTGTTTCCAAGTATCCAGAACTGGAATGAGAAGACATGGGGGGGGGGGGTCACATCCTCATAGGCGACTCATAATTTTGACATCAACTGTAGATGCCCTCAACTAACACCAGTTAGCTAAAAGAGATACTGTTGTTTGAACAGAATGGAAAATGGAAAAACAAATGAAGTTACATCCACAAATGCCACTTCAAACTTTATACAGTCATAAGGAAGCCCATTTTCAACTGGGTCTATGTGTTGTCTTAGGATTTTCAAATGTTAAAAATGGATCATCACACGGTGAAAACATGGATGGTGGTCCAGCCACACAGTATCCCAACACATTCTCCAAAACTCCTCATGAAAGTGGAGACAATGACGCACCACTACTATTGTAATGGTCCTGACTTCTGTCAGGCTTTCCCTGTTCATCATAGTACGGTGCAGTCGGGTACTTTGCGCTTATCAGTATGTGATAACTTGGGACATGACCAAACGACTTGGGAGTGAGAATGTACTGAATATCCAGGTTTTACTGGACACCACGTTCTGTAGAGGGTGTTTGTGGTTTTAAGTACATATTTTAGTGCCTGACAAAGGTTTTCCACAGTAATCTTCAAAAAATGTTGTTCTGTCAGCGACAGACGAAGGACAGTTGTTGATTCACTATTGCCTGAGGGATCAAGAGTATGTCTTATGCTCACACCATTGCTTGTTACATCTCAGATTGCATTCAGCAGAGATGTTGATGAACGCTAGCACACTTGTCTTCAAATGTGGCGGCCCTAGCTCTGATAATAAAGTAACTGTTTGCCAAAACTAATTTTAACCTTTTATGACTCAGTAATTTTGACGTATGAGCTTTTGTCTATGTGAAGCATAAGCACAAGTGGTGAGCAAAGGTCAACCTGTATGCCAAATTTGGTGAACACAGCTTATTTGTTTTGAAGTTAGAGCACAGACAGACCGACAGATGGCACTGACTGTCCTACCCACTCCTTACCTGGGTAAAAACCAGTGCATTTAGACTCTTTTAATTGTTAATTTTTTCTGCACTGTAGAGGGCAGAATATCCAAATCCTTTCCATGTTTATTTGTTGTTTATTGTTTTTAAAATCGTGGCAAGCTTGAGCTGGGTTCAGCAATGATAAGTTTAGTGAACAAGATTTCAGTAGGTGTGTCCCCTCATGTGTCATCACAGCCTTACACAGACACACTGAACAAGACCGGGAGGACACTACATGCATAAACCCTCTCATTCATGGCGCTAACACAAACAGTAACAATACAGTACAGTAACAGCGTTGCAATGCATGCTGGGAATGATCTGCAGACACTAAGTCCCAACAGGATACAATATTTCTTATTGCATTTGACATCAATCCTCTGATCCTCAACTCATCTTTGCATCTGATGGTCTGGACCTTCTTGGGTTCATGATTAAATCCACTGTTCCATGTTTCCCTTTCTTTCTTCCCCCTTATTGTCTGATGCCAACATGTCAAGGTAAATAAACCTTATTTCTGTCTAATACTAAGAACTCCACTTTAAGAATTATTTCTAAGTAGACAGTATGAAGCTTGTTGCTCAAATAGTTATTGTTGTCAGTTTTTTGGATTGCACACCAATGGAACCATCAAAAAACACAGAATTAGGCATTGTATGTGGTTATTAAAAAATAATGCACTCATACGATAGTGCCATATTATTCAAGGGACACCTTTCTTATACACACTTTGAAAATAAACAGAAGTTAAATTAATTTTACTTGGGAAATGACAAGACAAAGAAATGTTTGAAAAATGAAAATAATTAAACTGACAATATCAATGCATGGTTTCCATATAACGCCAAGTAAACAAATAATGTAGGTCGATATAGTTCATCTGGCAGTATGACATGAATAACACTTTCTCGTGTTGTTATATGGGTACAGTGTTTGTTTTGCCCTCAGCAGATGATGTACAATAACAACATGTCATCCATGTTGAGGCATTATTGAGCCGAGTGTGCCAAGCACAATAAAAAAGGAAAAAAAAAACATCAATCACACCTACAACCTCACTGTACCATGTTAACATCTTCAACTGTCCAGTGGACACTAATTACTAATGATAAATCCACATTCAAACTCATTGTTTGTTAAATCATTGTTACACATGAAACAATGACTTACCGGTAGTAAATTTTTAATTTTGGATGCAAAACAACAGACATAAAACGAAGTTAGATCCCCTGATCATTTGAGTCATTTTCACATGAGATAAGAAATCTTGCTAGAAAGACACTGTACATGGATTATATAATACTTAAAAAGTACTATATAAATCCAATCCAATGTACACTGCCTGGCCAAAAAAAAAAAAAAAATCGCCACCTGGATTTAACTAAGCAAATAGGTATGAGCCTCCCATTGGATAATTTGTGCATGGGTGATTATGTTTCAGCTGGCATAGGAGGATAGTGGGGAACAATCATTTTTGAAGAAAAAATGTGGTTGGAAAAAATCTTGAATGATCATGACCGGTAATCACTTAAATGTGTGGTGAAATCAAATTG
>JAQQAE010006741.1:0-16430 GCA_029823295.1 Pseudamia nigra
AAGTTGTCATTTCACACTTCATTTACACCTACAGCCTGTGCAGGCATGATGAATTTAGATGCTTACAAACACATGAGGGTGGATTGCTTTGGTCATTTCATGAATATTTTATTGGATAAATTTTTACATTTTTGTACTTTTTCTCTATAATTTATGCCGGAATGGTACAAATTAGATTTTTATGGTTCTTAACTTGATGGTCGGTGGGAAGTGTGGGTGACACGGTGAGACCAGTTGAGAATCATGGGATCAAATCTCTTTATTGGCTTATTTATGCTCTGCTTCACATGTGAGCATGGATAATATTTACCCTGCTAATCTCGCTGTGATTGTGGTTTGAGCTGGGCATTAGGATCAGCATCACTCCCTGATGGCTGAAATTTTGAAGGACCCCGCAGAGCTTTTCAGCATCTCTGCCTTCAATAAGCACTTCTCCCTGCATGCATGGGGAGAGGTGGATGAGAAAAAAAGCAATAAATGGTGAAATTCATTTACTGTACGCAGTGATTTCACTATTTGAATATAATAGCGATTATCTAAAACTGATTGAAATAATTAATAAAATGAACACAATATCCACAAAATATATAAAAGAATCCAAAGAACACAAATGAAATAAATAAATGAAAATGAACAAAATAACCAAAAAATATGAACAAAAAATGTAAAAACAACAAAGCAATTTCAACAACAAATACAAAACAGTCACCAAAATAGAACAAAATAATAAAGAAAATGAACAAAATATTCAAAAAAAAAATTTAACTAAACAACACAAAATCCACAGCATAAGCTGTCACCTTTAGCCAAATATTAACAAATAAATCATGTTGATAAAAGTTCAAAATACAGCTTTGTTTAGTTTTTGTTTTGTTTTGTTTTGTTCGCCACACACTTCATGACACACAAATCCATGACCCACTTACCATTTGAGAACCACTGACATAAAAACTTGAAAATTTGGTTAGGATACAGGATGCAGCTCACAAATTTGCAAAAAAAAAACAAAAAATTGTGTCACTGACAAAATTTTGGTTTTGACTGTACAGTAGGTATAGACACACTTTTCTTTCAGTGTCTGTTCACCTCAAAAAGAAATAATGACCTTAAAATGTGTGCAGAGGTTATTTAGCTTCAGCCGAGATATTACTTGATTCACTGTTATTTATTTTCAACATTATACATTAATACTGAAGTCATCCAAACTGTGAAAGAACATGCTTGGTCAAGTATTGAATAAAATAGAACATGTTTTATATTTTAGGCTGTCCAAAGTAGGTTTGATGACAGCTTTATACACTCATCTGGAACGGTTTTCAATTCACAGGTGAAAAAATTAATTTGAACCATTTTTGTTATCTTCTTAATATGCTTTAGACCAGGGGTGCTCACACTTGTTCAGCATGCAAGCTACTTATAAAATAACCAAGTCAAAATGATCGAGGTAATGCGCACCCCTGCTTTAGACCATTAGTTACTCTGTACAGAGGAAGAGTGTGGGCAGAGTCAATAGCCCTATAAGTGCCACTACAACTACTGTACAAATCCTTATTATGCCAAAAAACACAGTCCATCATTACTTTCAGAAATGAAAGTCAGTCAATCTGAAAAATGCCAAGATGTTTGAATGTGTCACCAATTGCAGTCACCAAACCATCAAAAGCTATGATGTAACTCTCTCTCACGAGGACCGGCCCAGGGACTGAAAAACCAAGAGCGATTTCTGCTACAGAGGTTAATGTATTAAAATAACCAGCCTCTGAATCAACCAATTTACAGCACCGCTCAGAGCCTGGTACATCTGATGGGAGAATGCCATGACCGTGCAAAGTCTTCATCAAAGTTTAATATGGCTACTTTTGTAAAATTTGAAACCTGTGCTGGGTTCCTTTACACTTTTGTATTTACTACATAATTTGGTACATTTTTGGATGTCTTCAGTATTACTGTACGCTGTTGAAAATAATAAAATAAAGAAAAAAACATTGAAGAAGGTGTATCCAAACTTTTTTGACTTTTTGATACACAGATTAAGAGGTAAAAAGATAGGTGGAGAGAGGATGGATGGATAGATGGACAGAACAGAAAGAAAATTAATTTTTGACCATTGTTTGGAGAATACATCCAGAAATGCTACAAACCCCATTTCCATGATTAAATACAGAGTGGGATGATTTGTAAAACACTGAAACCGCCATATTTAATGAAAACTGCACAAAAATAAAACAAACCAATAACCAAGATGTAATAGTTTTATCATGTATAATGTCCCTAGTTTGTCTGTATAGTGTGTGCCTTGTGTTTTGGCTTATGGACCGTCTTGTCAGCTGTTATATATTTGTAAATGTGCCTTTGGGCTTATTTTCTTACTGATACCTGCCTTGGGACTACGGATGAAATGTAGCTATTGTGTTAATTCCGGCATATTTACATCAATATGCAAAGCTAATATGTTAATTAATATGCACTGTCCTAATTCAATTTTTAAAAAATCAAATATTGAAACTGAAGAATGTATTTTATGGCATGCTGTTTGATGTCAGCAACACATTTCAGCAAGTTGTCTCAGGATCATATTTACCACTCTGAGTGTCTACAGCATTTAGAAATAAAAGAAACCAAGTGCTGTCATTTGGAATTATTTTTCCATTTTTACTTGATGTACGATGTCAGCTTTTCAATACTTTGTTTTATTTTATATTTCATAAATGTGGTAAAGAATTTTCAGTGGGTGACAAGTCTGGGCTGCATGAATGTCAATTTTGTGCATAGAATTCTCAAAAAATAATAACATTTTTCAGTTTCAGCTTTTGATACATTGTCTTTCTACTATTTCCATTTAAATATGTTTTTTTTGTGTGCAAACTATCACATTTTGTTTTTATCTATGTTTTAGACAGTCACTCATCATTTTTGAAACCAGGCTTGTAAATCAAAAGACTTTGAGCCCTGTGTCCTCATTTACAGTATTTAAAGGTGCCATTACCTGTGTTTAAAAAAAAAAAAGGTATAGCATGCGTGATAGCTGTTCTAAACACTAGTGCTAAATTTGGCTTGTTCCGTGTTGTTGTCTGTGTGTTACAGTGTTAGTGCCTACAGTATTCAAGACAGCCATCAGTGTGACAAAGGTGCTGGAAAGCATTGCATCATGGGACACAGATCATGAATAGGGTAACCATGACAACGGCTAATCAAACACAGGTGATATTCCACTGCAGTCTTTTTCATTTCCTGGTGCTTTGTGATTGAGTGTTAAACTATGTCTGGGGTGAAGTAACACAGCAGTTTAAATAGCCAAGTCACATTCACTTTGACTAATGACTTCTATGAAGTTAATGTTATCAACAATGGGATCTGATGCATTAAACTACATTATTACTGATATTTTTGCAGTGAACTGAGATTTCACAGATGCTGGCAGATTGTATTTCAAGATCAGGTGAGATCCAGGTGTGTGTATATTGTAACACTAATATAGAAATTGTAGAACATGCTACAAAGCCTGCATTACAATTGAGAATGCCTGTGAACTCTGTAAGACAAGGCTATATTAACTGACCATTTTCTAACCAAAAGTCTGGTGCCTACTGTATGTGCACAAATTGAACACTGAACATGTTTTTGTCACTGTTTTCATTCTTTGCACATTTGAGTTGTCTTCAATGACTGAAGTGTAGCATTAACTTTGATAACTGTACTGCGGATGTTTTCAGGTCACAATCACTTAGAATGAAAATGTATTACAAGGACATTATGAATGGCAGTCATTGCTCCAAAAGTATTTAAAGAAGCGACACATCCTTTGCAGGGCCTAAAACCCAGTGAGTTGTGTAAAACAAAATGGGTGTAGTTTCCTGGACTGAGTGCAGCCTGTTGCCAAGATACACTGAGCTGCAGAGACAGTTGCAGAGTTGCTGCATGATGTCCTTTTAAGAAAAAGAAAAGTATGCTCTGCACACAAACTCAGGTTTAAAGATACAACTTCTTGCTTGTTTTGTTTGTTTTCTGATTCCTCTTGTTATTAAAATTTCCATCGACTGATGTAAAACAATCAACACATCATTAGCCATTAATTTGTGCTGAGTTATGTCTATGCAGAACAAAAAAAATTCTCCCAAATTTTGCACTAAAATCTCTGGCATTATGTCATTTTATGAAATTTGGCATTGGAGTATTGGCATAAAATCTGGTACGGGATGCTTCAAAATGAAATGATACCAGTGTTGAGGAAGCTATTCACAACAGCCGTTAATATAAGTCTTACAAAATAATGTGTGGATTTTTTTCTTCAGCCTTCAGTGTGTAATGGGTCGGACATCATATTAAATCATACCATATCATAACTGACCATAAGTTCCACATCCAGGACTGCACTGTAACTTCATGTCATTATCAAAAAAAACCTGCTTTGATTTCATTCACTTTTTGCTCACAAACATGCTTGTGTAGCTTGTTTAGGAACCTGCAGCAATTCCAACTGTGTTATTGCAGTCATGGACATTATCCCGTTTTGTGGTAGACAGAAATGTCTTATGGCCGACAGCTTATCTATTATTTTATTACAAACCATCAGTGCATTTCCAAGCTTTTTCCCCCTTATCTTCTGGTAGCATCAAAAAGCAGCTGCAGGCTGAAGTACCAAATGACTCGTCAGGTGAACATACAGTGCAGCTCTACTCTGTCATGAATACACACAAGTATGACAATTATTAATTGGCTCATTGTTACTTTTGCAGTCAACCTCTAAGTGTAGGACTATGCACATGTACAACATCAGAATAACATGAGGGCGTAACTTTGAAGCACATCCCGGAATAGGTTCTTGCATAATGTACATCACTGAGACTATTTCCCATAAACTGTGTTGCACCATATGTTATGAATGGGAAGCTTTTGGCAATTCAGACCTGAATGCACTTTTTGTGCCAATCTCAGTATTTAAACTGAGGGATTAAACTTGAAAGTGCATGAAAGGGGATCAAATAAAATGCATGAATACAACTATATGTTGTTTGTTATATGCTGTTTGGTGATTTTACAACCCAGTATCAGTTTTTTGCACTAACTGTAGCATGTCTCTGTAGCAGGCTCAGATATTTTTGGGTTAGCCTTCAGAGAGCAATGATCTAGTTAAAGCTGCTGTAGCAGTTCTTTTTACTGTTGCTCCTGTTCCTTTATTGCTTTGGCTTCACTATTCTGCTGTGATAAACACATTTGTGTTTCCTCCCTCCTCTTGCCCTGTATCCACCTGTGGGTTTGATCCCTGAGGGTGAATCAGTAATCTCTTCCTATGGGCTCATCTGCTGCTCAGTATGTTCACTGGGAAATTATCGGGACACAAACATAAGCTACATTTTACAGTTTCTCTGCAATTTTCTGCTTTAGTTTAAGTTCTGGGAACCATAGAGTAATGCCAGATTCCTTGACACAGGCCATTGCCAGTGTTACTTGTTACTGGAAAGACTGTGTAATTTCTGTAACATAAAACTTGATGAAAACCTAGACGCATGAATTAAACCACTCAAACCAGTTGTTGTTTTTTTTCAGCAGATGCTGAAACATTATTATTTTACATTTTGGGTAAATAAATATCTTTTATCTACCATGACTTGTTGTTTTCTGTCTTCAAAAACTCATTGATGAATGAAATACTGCAGGAAGTAGAAGTTTATATCATGCATCAGGCATTTGTCTTACTTTCCTTATTCTCTTTTTAAGCAGTTTGACTGAAAAAGTGTATACATAAAAAAACCTGTGGCTTCTACCATCAAACAGACTGAAAAGGTGTCTTTTAAAGGGGTTTTCATCCAGCCAGACTCTTTTATTTTACTTTACCATTGAACATGTTGTTGGCAGTTTGGAAAAAAAAAAGCAGACATGCCAGTGAAGTGACTGTGCAATGTGGCCGGCCAAAGGGGAAAAGTGTTATACAATACATTACATAAAGCATCTCAAAGTACATTCTTTACTACAGCTACTTGTTATTTGTAGAATGGAAGAAATGTGTGTAATGATCTATTTTTGTACCTTAAACTGGGACCTAAAATAATCAGTTACAGAACAAAAAAAGTGGAAAGTGTTTGCA
This sequence comes from Pseudamia nigra, assembly GCA_029823295.1. Lineage (NCBI taxonomy): Eukaryota > Metazoa > Chordata > Actinopteri > Kurtiformes > Apogonidae > Pseudamia > Pseudamia nigra. The sequence goes on from JAQQAE010006741.1 coordinate 6,086, forward strand.
TTTAAAAAGCTGTGATTCTTTTTAAACAAATGTATTAATTGATAATTGATTTACATACAAACATATGCAGTAGCTTCCAAAGCAATGATGTCAATAGGTTTAATGTGAATAGATTGATGAGATGACGTGGAACAGTGAGCCATAACACGACCTAGTGGCACCATCTAGTGATTCTTCTTGTAATATGCAGGTAAATGTTCTCAGATTCTGGTAAGAAGAGGAAGAATAAAAAAAGAATAATTCAGGAGCTTATGTTATAAAAATCAGATCAATCTACAAACAAACCCTAACTCCCACTGCTGTTGCTGAGTAGATGGCCTGAAAAACAACTTATTCATAAGCAAAAGAATAAACAATATTCTTCTCTGGCAGTATGGGAAAGATCAGTTTTATTTATTTCTTAAATTCCCTTTTGGCAATAATGATATAAAATGAAATGAGTGCAAGATTGGTTAAAATATACGCACTGCCCATATGTGCAGTTTGAAAAACAAACAATACGCCAAAGGATGGACAGGCAGTGGAGGCAGACTGCACAATCTGCTGCAGTAAATTAATGAAACTGAGACAGATGAATAGTGATAATTAATGAGCTTCTAGAGCAATAAGTCAAGTTGCTTCAGCTTGATATTTTCAGTCCTAAAATGTACTCCAGCAAAACAAAACCACTAACATGTTTTCTAACATCCCCTAAACCTTCTGTGATTTTAACACTAGAATCATCAGTATTTGTGACATGCCTTAAACAGGTCAGATTTACCAAGCATCATTTCAAGCGCACAAAAATGTCTCTGTGCTGTCTCTGTATCATACAGTTCTCTTCAGTAGTGATGTGTTGAGACATTTAATGTTTTTTCCAGATTTATAATACTGGCATTAACAGAAGTAATAGGAATCTATTAAACACTTAATGGAAGAGCTAATGGGTCAGATTTACTTGCAGTTGTTTTTCAATTGTATCCTGACTCTGTTTTAATAAAATATTGAAGCCCCTCCGTTTTTCACTTTACTAAAATTGTGCTCTTTTGCGCCCCATATTGTTAATTATACTCAATGTAAATCCAAGTTAAAACCTGGGTATTAATATGTATAACAGCTGATGGGTAAAATTGATCCCTAATGAAATGCATTAATTTTGCTTTATTCTTATTTAAGCATTTTTAGTTTTTCGGCAGCTGCATCTGTTTGTGTGTGGTCTGGAACAGCTGTCAAGGCTTTTATAACAGTTGCAATGAAGAAAGATAAGAAGTAAGCATTTCACAAGCATTTTTAAAGACTGACTTGTATTGACAGTAGTACTCAAGTACATTTACTCCTTTACATACTGCATACTTGAGTAGTTTTCCAATAAAATGTCCTTCTGAAAATGGCTGTTTCTTTCCATTTTTACTCAGTTACATTTATGATGAAAAATTGTACTCACTTATATTTGTATTGGCATTAGTACAAAAAGTTGAAGTTTAAAAAAAGAGGAAAATAATCAATGGAATAAAATAAATGAGCAAAAGGAATTGAGCACATTTCCAAAATGAAGAAAATGAGCAACACAATGAGCAGAAATGTACAAAAATAATCACAAAAAGTGACAAAATGTACACACCCCCCCTGAACAAAATTAACAAAATGAGCAAAAAAATAAAATCAAAACTGAACAAAGTAGTTATAAGCAGTAAACTGTAAAACTAACGTAAGTGCAAATGAGCAAACTAAACAATAAAATGAGCAAAAAGCAAGAAAATAATCAATAAATTAACAAAACAATGTACGGTAATCCAGAAATGAACAATATGAGGGAAAAAATATAATCAATGAGCAAAAAATAAAAAGTAATAATTAGTAAAAATGCATAAAATAAAGAACATCACTCCTACCCCCCAAAAACAATCAAGTCTATAAATAAACAAAATAAATAACAAAAGACAACAAAATCACCAAAAATGATCAAAATAATCAGTGAAATATACAAAAATGACCAAAGTACCAGTGTGAAGGCAGTACATTAGGTTGTAATAAATTCCATGTTATGAAGGTGCTCACTACTTGAGTAGTTTAATGTTAGACACTTTTTTACTCTTATTCACGTACTGTACTTGTTTTTATGACAATGCAGGGTGTAAAACAACACAATTTGAATAAAAGTAAAAAATACTGTGTGGCTTCAATATTGTATTGAAACGGTGCAATGAACAACTGAAAAACATCAATTTGGCTGCGTTGTCTGTTCTAGTTTTAAGAATAATGGCTTCTGATTTTGAGTAATTCTAAAATTGTCAGTGGGAATCTAGAAAAAGACAGCATGCTTCTCGTGTTTTCTGAAAATTGAGTGGGATACATATAAGCAACATTGCAAAGTGAAAAGACTAGATTTTTGTGGCTACTGCACAAATCCTTTTAAGTCCTTTCAAATCTGTATTTTACTGTATAGACCAGGGTTTGTGGTTGCTTACACAGCATTCCATAGCTCATTATTACATTTCCTGCTGCTGTACCTCTTCTCTACCGATAACAGCTTCTGATCCAACACAAAACTATGCTTTACAGTATTAATGCAAGCTTGCACAACTTGTGGAAGATGGAGCATAATTTGAAAACTTAAATGTCCCATGCTGTAAAATCTACCTTTATTGGGTTTTAGAGAGTATATAAAGTATGTGATGTAGAATACAGGCTGTAAGAATATGAACTTGCTCAATGCTGTCAGTGAAACAAAATGAACTATAAGAAAAACTATTTTTTGTAATTTGTGACATCAACAAGTCATAACAGGTCATATTCAAGGTGAGTTGCATCAGTTCCTTGAGCCAGTGGAGTTCTAATGTTACAACAACTTACATTCACAGGCAAGCTAAAATGCTCCAGCATGAGTTGCTGATCAGTATTCCTGACTATCTTTTTCATAAAGTTGTTGATGAAAAGGCTATTATTCTGTGTTTACAGAATATTCCCAGCCATCCTGGGAATGAATTGATGTAAAGCCAATCAGAACCTGGGAGGGCATGACACTTCACAGTGAAATCTGGGCATATGTGACAGAGATACAAAGAGGCTCTTTAAAAACTAAGAAAAAATTAAATCAACACATTATTGTGTCCAGACTCATATAGCAGTATTTGATAGGAGCATGTAAATGGTGCAGATCTAACTTTAAATGTTAAGATATGGTACCTTTAAAAACTAAAAAAAGCAACAAATGTAACCACTAATAAAACAATTTATGCCAAAATAGTAAACCAAAGAGATAGATGGGTGAGGAGGTGAGAAGATGATGGCGTTCGGGTCAGGTGACAATATCATCAAAATCCCACAGGAACGCGGTTGCCATGGAGTGTGTGCAGTGGGGGAAGGGGCCACAGCAGTATGGATGAGGCTTGAGGTGGGGTATGTGCTTGCATGAATGAAATTGCTGGTATTTAAAAAAAAATCTCTTCAGAGTGATGCAATGCATGCGTTTGGGACTTACCTTTTGGCAGAGTAAAAACAATGTTATCACTGAATAAATGGTGCAGATTTGATTATGATTACAGCTGAAACAGGTCTGTACTGAAAGAACGAATGCAATATTCTAGATGACACAACTATATGCACCTTACAAAATATATTTGTGTAGAAGGGAGTAATGTTAAAATTTGTCACTGAGAGATTTTGTTATAAACTTTAATGCGCATGTTTAGAACCCAAAGACACAGCGTTTACTCTGATGTAGAAAAACTATAAATGTGAGAAAACATTAAGACTTCATTTGAGATTAAATACGACTCAAACTATTCCCTGGGTCAAAAATGCAAATCATGATATGAACGCGCGCATACTGTATAACACCCAATCCGTGTATGAGACACCTCCCTAACGCCCCCCTACCGCCCAGCACCTGAAGATGGCGCTGTATGCCCTCCTATGATGGCGCGCGCGCGCGCGTGCTCGCGAGTGTGCACGCTCGAGACAGAGAGCTGCTGTCTGCCTCCTCCCCGGTGGTGTTGCCTTCACGTCGCTGCAGTGCTTTGCTGCTCTCTCTCTCTCTTTCTTTCTTTCTCGCTTTCGTACCCAGCGCCTCGCCTCTTCCTCCTCTTCCACATCCACATCCTCCTCCTCCTCTCCTCCCTGCGGATGCCTCACCCTTGCACCTTCGGCCCAGCATCCCGGCAAATGGTCGCTCCATTCCCGGCAACTCTGGACGCAGCGAAAAGGCGCACCGCTCCGTTCTGATCGAGTCTGAGCACACTGCGGACTGACTTATTAGAAGAGAGGCGGACCAGGGGCAAAGGAGAAACGAGGAGAAGCCGGTCGCTGGCAGTGATCAGGATCTCATTTCGGTAAGTCATCGCGTTATTTTCCTTGCTGTAGACTTAATGCCGTGACAGGTCTTCTGCGGGCTGTGTTTTGGTCAGTTATCATCTATCAAAGTGGTACGTGGTCTTGCAATTTGCAGATGCGCACATAATCTTGCCATGGGTGAGACTTTTGGACAATGCACGGTACATGATCTAGGGAAACTGCTGATTTAGAAGCAGGTGCCCTCCATTTGATTCCATGCTTACAACGAAGCCCTTCTCAGAAACAAGCGTCCAACTGTGCTCGCATCACCCAAGACAAAACAGATAACAGGTCCAGCTGACTACTGACCCAAATTCACCATTGGCTGTGCGTAAAAGTGTAGTGAAGGTGCGAAAAGTATCTGCCCTCTTAAACAAAAAAGAGGGAAAGCTCCTTTATCTGACTATTTAGATTCACATGTTTTGCTTCGAACTGAGTTAAGTAATTTAAAAAAAAAAAAACAAACAAACCCTGTCATGCATGTATAGTTTCTTATGGCAGAGCATGATTTACTGTTGGACCAAGTTTTTAAAATGAACATTGCCTCAGGCTTTATGATAATGTATAACACTGTTAAATCTCATTATTGGGTGATGCACATCAATAGTTGTGGAATTGCTTTTCCCTAAGGTTCTGTAGCAGTAGTAGAGGTGGTACAAGGACACGAGTTTAAGGAAAAGAGGTAAGACTCCATACCTTTCCCACAGCTGTAGTTGCGTTTTGATCAATAGAGGTTTGCAGGAAGGGGTTGCATTCTGGTACTTTGTCTAGGTCATACAATATCTCCAGCTGATGATATAGAGGAGGAGGGCTGGGGCTGCGTGCTGTGAGTACATGCTCACCCCACTGCATATCAGCACATGGGCAGGTAGATGATAGACAGGTGTAGCAGGGACAGGCAGAAAGCAGAAGCGTATTAATGTATGAGTTGGCTGCTGTCACTCTGAGCCCTTTGGTTTTTGGTCCGTGTTGCTTCCAGACTTGAAAACTTTAGGCTGACGTATGTCGCCAGGTAAGTATCAATGGAACAAGGTGAGCCCAGTCTCCTCTAATTCCCCTCAAACAGACCTCTGGTACAATAACATGGGGATAGCCTGTACATTTTATCCATCTAACACGTCTTCCTCAGACAACCCCTGCTGAGTTTGTTTCAGCCATGATGTTATCCAGTTTTCCAGTACTGTAAGTTATGACGGCATGACAGTCTCCTTGCACATAAGCCACACATCTCCAAAAATCTGGATGTTTTTTTTTATTCTGAAGGATAAGCAGCATTACAGAGGACTCTTCACTGTGGGAACTGTCTGAACTATCCTTATGCAATCTCTGTCTTTCTACCACATGCCACACACACACACACGCACACACACGGACAAACCCCCACCCCCCACACACACACACACACACCATCCCCTCTCTAAATTTCCTAAAGATTAGCTTCTTTTATGTCCAGTGAATGTCTCTAGTGGGCATGAAAAGCCTCGTCCTTCATCGCGGACACAGATTAAGCTAATTCACATAGCAGCGCAGGCCTAATGCCTAATCACTATGCTGTGCCGGCAGAACAGAACAGTCTTTATACTGTGGTAACTGTGAGAGGGTGAGAAAGACTGTTTGAGAGAGAGAGAGAGCAAAGGGGGAAAGCTAGCCGCCGGTGCCTATTGATCGGACAGAGGGGCTACTGGCAGGCGTCCACAGGATGGAGTGCTGACGACAGGCCAAAGAGCTGCTGGGATGAGCTGGCCCGGCACTTGCCTTATAGAGTAGTGCTGATGAGAAGGGAAGAGTTTGAATTATCGTTATCCTCCCTCTAGCAGAGCAGGGTCAGGGAGGATTTGAAAATACTGACTGTTAGGAATTTAATTTTTTATTATTGGAGGATAAAAGTCAGAGGGGAGAGTTAATTGTGACGGCCAGTTCCTTTTACAATAAATGGGTGAATATTTGAGATGTAGGAAGGTTAACGCTCCCTGTCAGACACTGCTTTGTGTTTCGTCTATCCCCCCTAATACATGTGATACCGAGTAGAGATAGATCACTTAATTAGGCGAACTGTTAAGCTGACTGATGAATTGGCACTGACAAGACCCTTAACAAACTATCAGTAGCGGCAGAGCTTCCCTTAGGGGTGGCTGATGCCTAGTATGAGGGTTCTCAACTGACTTTTAGGGAAACCAATACCTTTAAAATGACTCCCACGTAGGTTTTTCAGGTAGGTATTTTATTGATTATTGATTGTTTACTTTGAGTTAGATGTTCAGTAATCCACTTCATCATTTTGAATTAGGTACTTCAACAGTTAATCAATTTCTAACAAAGGCTACAATTTTACAGCAGTAGACTTTTGATTGCATGCTCCATAATATCACCAGGTTAACTGACTCACCTTTAACCTGCTGTAGATAATTATTATCATATTGGTATTTTAAAATTCACCTTCCGTCTAATGCCATTTTTGCAGTGGTTAGGACCTGCTCAGCCAGGTTCACCTCAGCATGCTTTTCTGCATTTCCACTCCATAAGAGAAGGCTAATAGGAAAATGGATGACTATTTTGTTGTCCCTATAAAAGTAGGGTTAGGTATAGAGGGGGTTAGTAACCCTAACCCAAAATGATCCGTTAAATGAGTAAAAAATGAAAATCAACATCAAAATGAATAAAGACGAACAAGTTAATAAACAAAATCAGTACAAATGACCAATGTAATAAACAAAACAAAAAAGAATAAAGTAATAACACATTTTGAATTCACTGCCAGTTAAAATGTGCATCATATTTTGTACCTCTCGAGATATATATGTCTCATACACAAGAATAAATGTGAAGGCCCAAAGCTGTCAGATGAAGTTCCCAGAGTTTACTATTTTACATCTAAGTAACCATATTCTCACTAGACAAGTCTTAAAGATCTATTTTATTTTGCAGGTTGACATCACTATATGTTTATGTTGCCTCGCTATAATGGCTAGACTTAAGTGCAAAAGCAACATCCTTGTCCTGAAAGCAAACGAGTAGCGCCAACGAGGTACTACCAGTGGATAAGTGCCATAACTAGTCAGAAATCTTTCACTGGGATCCATTCTCTCTGCTCTGACTTGTTATAGGAATTTAAATAATGAGCAGTAAGGCAGAGTAGGGAGTAGAGACACTGTTCTTCTGCAGTGCTACGTGGAGCACCGGTTATTGAAAACGACATTGAATCACTATGAGGTCCAGGAGTGCTGCTCTGCATTGAAACCTGACCTCTGACCTCTAAATCAGAGTGGACAGGACAAGCAGTTCTTCCTCCAGTTTCACAGTGCCCATGTATTTTAGCATAGACAGACACATCCCGTATACGAGCTTGTATATATTTTTGTATTTGATGTTTAATTTATTCTCAAAACAGTAAAGGTTAGGTTGGATGGCTGCTGAAAATGAACAAATGGGTTTCTTGCAAAGGTGGCCCAGTAAAATACAAAACCTTTTGGAAGCCTGGTATAACTCCAAAGACAACATAGCATACTGTTCTTTTGTCAATAAGAAGAAATAAGTGATTTGTTTTCATTGGTGCACAAATTCCAATGTCTAATCATGTTTAACTTAAAACAACAAAACAGCTGAAGGAAAAATATTCTTAAGTTGACAGACAAATGTTAAACATAAGAAAGCAGAGAAAGAATGAAAAGAAATAGCTTTGAATTAGGCTTTGATGTCCTTGAGATTTGTTATGCTTTATATGCGCTCAATACATTCAATGAAAATGAAAACTGAATGGTCCCAGGCTGCTGGATGACATTTGATCCATACTTGCCGATTGCATTGATTGCATATTCATGGTCAGCAGAGGTGCTAATTGACAGCCACAGTGTGGTCATCAATCAGCTGACTCCATGCTTATGTTAGTGACAAGATGCTCATAAGCCTGCTTAATGACATAAGAAACACTCCTAATGGACAATTGTATACCACCCTCATTACAGAGGAATTATTACAAAATTACATATATGTTATGCTCCTTTAAACCTGGAGTATCTTGTTCCCTTAAGGATGCTACATACTGCACCAGTAGAACACTCTTCATATGGATACGTTCAAGTAAAATTCAGATCATGTTTTTTGCTGACACGCATTCAAGTATTACAGTCATAGGCCGAGGCTGATTATCACTGTCTGCTACACTGTTATTAATCAGAGTGATAATGAAACACATTAGCAGCTTGACCCATCAGGAATATGTTCACTCCTGCCAGTGATGCTGCAATGAGTTGCTCTATGAGTTGTCTCCTCGTTAATTTTATATCCAACAGATTTTGTGATAAATATCAGACTGGTAACATATTTTTAGGGATGGAATATGCATGGTTATGAATTTCAAATGAAGAGTGAATTAAAGTTCTAAAAAGATATGCATAAATATAGTGTGTGTGTCAGTGCCTCCGGTTCTAGATCTCAACCTGAGATTCTATTTATTTCTTTGATCTTTCCATGTTTGTAATTTAATCCATTAGTAGTGTCCTTTTATGATTAAAGACGTGAGAAAAAGAGTGAGATGGCCTCGCCACACCGGTTGAGCAGTTCCACTGGACAAGTGAATTCACATTCAGATGTGGGCATATGTGGTTGTAGCATGATGTTGTGATTCAGCGAGGCAATTCATCAGGAAAATCTAAGTTCAAGACCTTGATTTTTACCACTTGAGTGTCCTTAAGCAAGACCAGTTCATTGACTGTGGGTGTGTTCCTGACCCTGACCTTTCTGTGGGAGGATGTTTAATAGACTGCTCCCTATATTAATATTTAAAGGTTCAGTATGTAAAATTTACCAGGACCTGGTTGCTAACTTCATTTCTAAGCTAATAAGTGCTGACATCCATAACAGTCTGTACCTTGATGTGATTGTAGAGAACTCGAGTTTCTCCTTACTGTTCATGTACAGTTGCAACAGTGTACAACACTGAATGAAACAACCATCATTAACCCAGAAGTACACAAGTAAATCTCACATATTGAACAATTAAAACTTATTCACTTAACAGCCACTTTGTAATAAATATACATGTTGCATAATGCTTTGTTCTGGTTTATTTTTGTATGTTTGTGTTGGAAAAACAGCCCAGCCTCACTGCAAAATCAGCAATATGGATTGATTTGTGAAAAGACCCATGGCTATGTGTGTGTTTGATATCTTCTGGCAACTTTGTGAACTGTAATAAACTGGCACTTTAATTATTCAACGTTATGATACTAACTGCTACAATATGTTAGCAAAATAAATATAGGAGAGTCAGGCACACCAGAAACTCTTCTACCTAGACATTTAAGGGTTAAATAAGAACAGTTTTTAGAAGGAGGTGTTCAGGGATTGATATGGCAGAATAACAACCTTTGTTCACTGACACACAGAGCACTAGTGTGTCTATCCTGTTTCAAATTCTTGTGTTTATTATATGTGATTGCTGACTGACAGCAATCATACTGATACTCTCTCTTTTTATTATTATTTTTATGTTTTTTGTCACTTAACCATTTCTGTCATTAAAATTATTCAACTGCTAAAAATATTCCAACTTGTGAAGCACATGCCTATTATTTCTTTTCTATATCTGTAATCCTTTCTAAATTTATTTTCACTTTTAAAGAAGAATAGGTCAAGAACAAAATAAAAGCCTTCATAAGTTAAGGGGATCCATGGAACCTGTCAAAATGCATGCATTTAGCAGATATGTATACATACAGACGTGGACAAAATTGTTGGCACCCCGCTGTTAATGACAGAAAAACCCACAGTGGTCACAGAAATAACTTGAATCTGACAAAAGTAATAATAAATATAAATTTTATGAAAATTAACCAATGAAAATCAGATATTGCTTTTGAATTGTAGTTCAACAGAATTATTTTAAAAAACAAACTCACGAAACAGGCCTGGACAAAAATGATGGTGCCACTAGAAAAGACCATAATTTGACCATAAGAACATGTTCAACCAAGGTGTGTCCTCTAATTAACATCACAGGTGTCTTCAAACTTGTGATCAGTCAGTCGCCTATTTA
>JAQQAE010006742.1:0-16430 GCA_029823295.1 Pseudamia nigra
CACCACACACACACACATTACAGAGAAAAAATAAGTAAATAAAAATAAATAAAAGGAATAAATAACTTAATTCATTCAGTCATTAATTTAAAAGGTCCCCCCCCCCTCCTGGGCAAATGTAAACACAAAGCAGTGCAACCCACTGCGAGAGAAGAAAATGCCAGATGCCTCACAGAGACCCCAGCAGCACACCAGTCACCCCAGAGGTCTACAGCTGCACATGGGACCACACCCCAGCTATCCCCAACCAACGCCCACAGGCAGAAATGCCCCTAGTGGGTCCGGAGGCACACAGAGACTGATCCACAAACCGCCCCATCCGCCTCCGGGCAATTCCAGATGGCTGATGAACAGCGTCCCAGACAGTATTACTTATGTTAAATATCATGCGTTAGTACTGGATCTCTCTTCAGTCTGGTGTGATTACTCATTAAAAACATCAGACAAGGCCCCAGCAGAACCAGCCTTCAGCGCCCTTTTTGTCTTTGTGTATTAAATGTGCCTCCACAAACTTAAATGACAAGTGCAATAAATCAAGGCAGGACCTTCCCACTGAACCACATCAGGACAAATGGATCACACCAGAACGTTAATTCCCTACCAGCCTCTGTATAAACATGGAGGGGGGGAGGGAAGGGAGCTACATTTAAGGAGGAGGGTGAGGAAGGGTGAGGCAGGGCGATGAGGGATGGTTAGGAATTCACTGGCCAGAGGGTTTACAGGAGATTATGGGAAAGATGATTGATGAAGCTGACTGTATTTTTATGATTTCAAGATATAAAAGGCTCTATTCAGCTCATAGGTGGGTCGTGCACACATGTGAAGGCAATGTATGCTGATTTGGGGGAAATCAATCATTTGAAGGAAACAGGTGTCAAATAAAGAATTAGATAGAAGAAGGAAAGAAAACGTATATACAACGTTGTAAGTTTGTTTATGATCTGTCATACGAGCAGACAGATTTGCAACAAACTGGCAAGTACAGGTTCCTGTTCGCCATCATCCTCAGTCAGTTCTCCAGGACTAACTAGATCCTGCAAGAAGCACCAAAACTATCCTGACATAGGTTAATGTGCCAAGGAGTTTACTGCACATGATGGCATCTATGGCACAGTCAGGAAAAACAGTATCAGCAGCAGCTCATTTGTATCCAAAACAGATAGGATGCAAATAAAATGTAAATAAAAACAGAATACAATGATTTGTGAATCTCGTGAACCCATATTTTATTTCCAAAAGAACACAAACAACATATCAGATGTTGAAATTGTGACATTTTAAATTTGATGGCAGAAACAAATTTCAAAAAAGTTGGAACAGAGGTAACAAAAGGCTGGAAAAGTAATTGGCACAAATCAAAAACAACTGGACGAGCATTTGACAACTAATCAGGGTAACTGGCAACATGTCAGTAACATGACTGGGTATAAAAGGAGCATTTTCGATAGACAGAGCCCCTCAAATGTAAAGATGGAGAGAGGTTCACCAATCCGTGACAAACTGGGTTAGGGTAGGACCAAGAATGGACCCTTGTGGGATGCCCGTACAGTTGAAGTGCTACTCATTGAAGTGCAGCCAAAATGCATCTGAAGTACATCTTTTCCATCACAAATGTAACTGAGTAAAAGTAAGACGCGTTCTGTAAAACAACAATTCTCAAAAGAACATATTCAAATCTCTGTAATGGAGTATATATACTTGAGTACTCCACTTCGGGAAAAATGAGGACAATGCGCACGCAGGTTCAGTTGTACATGGTTTGTTGAATTTCCATCCCATTAATGTATATAGTAAAATATGGTGAGATTATTGGATTCAAGCCAGTGCGTTTGAAATCTCACATATTCAGTCACTGTGGAAAAAGTACCAAAAGCCCTAAAAACACATAGCATGCAGGTACGTGAAAGTAATGAGGCAGTGGGTGAAGAGTTTGTTACAGTGATAAGTGGGGTGTGGTTAAATGTATAAGCTGTGAAAATGAAAACACACATTAACACTAACACTAAATATTTTATTCACTGTTTTTCCTACATCCGACAAGTTCACAGATACATTTTATTTAACCTGGCAGCTCATCAAGATGTGTTATATAAACAGTAATACTGTCCCTCCTCTGTACTTAATGCCTGTAACCCCTAATACACAGTGCAGTACATTAGCAGCTAATATATCTGACTGTATGAGCACAAATGTTGTCCTTGCACTGCAGTACTACAATGAAATGCGTTTCAACTGAACATTAGGGTGGGCACTTTGAGTTAATCATCTCTGGCAGGGATGTGCAGAGACCTTCAGGACAGGTGCTCAACTTTAGAAAAGGGGCAACTGAAACTAAATTTTAGCCCACCGTACACCACCATCATTTGCACTAAAAACAACTGTTGCATTTTGCAAGTCTAGCTCTAGTAGGATATAACTTAATCTTACAACACCCTATTTTTCTATATCTTTGTATGTTTGAATTGTTTGTGGTCACATACACAAATGATGGTGGTACGGTGGTGCAGTGGTAAGCACATGTGCCTCACAGCAAAAAGGTTCTGGGTCCAAATGCCAGGGTTTGTACAGAGCCTCTCTGTGTGGAGTTTGCATGCAAATAATCAAGAAAACAAACAAAAATCAACATGGTCAAAATGAACAAAGTTTAAAAAGTTAATATAAAATAATGTCCAAAATGAATGAAAATGAAAAAAAAAAACCAAAATTACCAACATTGATCAAACAGAACTCAAATAATCCAAAAAATAAACAATATAGTTTTAAAACTAAGCCACAATGAAAAAAAATTGCAATGAAATGAGCAAAAATGTACAAATATATAAAGAAAATGATCAAACATGAGCTAAATAACTCATGAAATGAAAATATATGAACAAAATAATTTAGAAAATGAAATAAATAATCCACAAAATGAACAAAAATATCAAGAAATTGAACAAAACATTACAAAATAAGGAACAAAATTGAACAAGGAGGAACACGATCTCCAAAACTACACAATCCATAAAATGAGCAAAAAAATGAGCAAAAAAAAAAAAAAAAAACTGAACAAGTGAAGTGAATATGTTTTATTACATGGTACAACAAAAATATGTTACTCTCATCATTATTTTGTAGGAGGTTGAAAAAGAAATCAGAATTTTTAAATATATGACAAAAAACGCTAAAGAAGTTTAAACCTTTTATTCATAGAGTACGAACAAACAATGAGAGACTGAGAAAATGCATTTCAGAAAGGTCACCCACAATGCTTAACATCAATATTTTAGAACTGGGTAAAACACCCATGTCATTCCCATGATGGCAGCCACAGTCAGACATGGTTTATGCATCCAGCTCCCCTCAAATAAACCATACCAACCTAATGCCACCCACATGCCCCTTAAGTCATAACAGCTTTGCTCCTAGATGAATGTGAAATTTAAACAGGCTTTAAAGAAATTCGGGAGGCTAATAAACAAGTAATTCATGCTCAGAGTCATGGTGTATTTCCTTATCAGTCAATCTCTGTCTTTGTTATTCTTCACTATGTGCTGACTTGGAATATGAAGGTCACGGCTGTCAATCAAACTAAAAACTCCAGACCATATATATATATATATATATATATTAGTATCATGGAGGCGTCCTTCACCGAGTCTAGACAGAAAGTCAAATACAGAGGCGAGGTGTGACACCTAGTGGAGGACAGGTGAATAAAAAGTCATGCTTAAAACTCTAATGACTGTAAGTCTACAGTAAATACAGTGACTGTGTAGTGAAACATCACAATCATGTTCATCTGTGTTTGAAGAAGCAGGTGAACAGGGAAAATCCTAATTCAAACTAGACTTCATTTAAAGGTCCCTTCGCACTTAAATTTATATTGGTGCAGCGTATATGCGTCTATTAAAGACTTCGGCGAGGATGCACTGATTTGATTTTCCTTGGTTTTTCAGTGGCCTCTTTGCAACTCTGTCACAAACTCAGACTTCACTATGAAATATCAGAAAACACTGTGATTGGCCAAACCACAGGTCATACTGAAGGTGATGTTTTTGGCACAGTTTTTGGTCAATTTTCTGAAAAATATTGTCAAAATATTTCCAGCCTGTCACTAGCTCGACTCCTATTTAGTTCTCACTTTTGGCATTACAAATGGGGAAAATTCAAAATGGCCTCTTTTTCCTGCTGTCTGTCTTGATGTGTGGATACTAAGTTTTTATTTTTCATCACAGTTTATTCGGGGTCATCAGTCCAATGAAGTTCAATAAAGGTGCATTTCCACAGAATGGGACCTTTACATCGTTAAACATATCTTCCTGTGTGGTATCTCACCAACAGGTTGACAGGTTCACTGACAAAGAAGCAAAACTGTGTCTTAAATTCCTCTACAAGCCGCCTGTCTTTAAAATGGAAACAAAAAACCTCTTTAATTATATGCACAACTAATTGCATAATATGTGCAATGGTGCTGCAGAGTGAAGTGAAGCAGAAGGACAGAGGAGAATGTGGTCTTTGTTGTGTTTCTGCCAGCTTTGGCCCTTTTCACCCTCTGCGATCAGGAACTGATGCATTGTGAAGACTTGAGAGATGTGCTGTCCTCTGCCCCCAAAACACACAAAAGAAAACTTAAAACTCTACTTTATTTGATTATTAAGTTGTTTTGTAATGTTTAAATACTAACAGTGATTCTTGAAGCCCGGTTTCTGGAGGTGTTTACACTGATAAATCTACAGTATTTACCCAGTGAGATAATTAAATATTTTATGACATTTGCTGCCGTTGTATAAACACAAATCAGTGCTTCACACTCAATTTCAGCGTTGTAACACACTCATAGTAAAACTGCAGAACAATACTGCAGATAGATGAGGATAATTCTACACAAGAGAACAAAATCTCATGGCATGAATCTTCTGTAGTGCTTTAGTTGTTTAAGGGGTAAAATAGTTATTTGTGGTGATAGTGTGTGATGTTGAGAATGTGCATATATCCTACACTATATAACCCTACACATTTGTATACCTGTGTATTTACTACATGTGATATCAACCTTTACAGCAAATGGCTCCTGCATAGAAAAGCCATAGAAATGTTTAGTGTTATACATTTATTCTCAGGCTTTTTGTGTTTATTATCCACCACCTGAATGAAGTCGTGGGGGTATGGATGAGAGCTCGTTTGTACGTAAGTCTGAACATTTGACTCCATATCTCCAAAGTCCCTGGACCCAAATTAACCAGACTTGGTACATGGGTAGTCTGGGTAGGGTTACTATGGCAACCACCTCATAATTTGTAGATTAATTAGCTATGTAGTCAGGCTGAAATTGTCTTGTATCCATGGGTTACTGACTATGCTGATTCCAAATATGCTGTGACCTTCAATAACAAGGTCACTGTCAATTTCAAATCTGGGCAGGGGACTTGTTCAGAAAGAGTTTGGTGACACAAACCACTAATATTTAATATAGATCTACTATGTTTTGCTGGTTTGGTGTGAGGTTTTGCGGTTTGTGTGTAGAGTTTTGTAAAAAAAAAAAAAATAGCTGGTAGTTTCAAAGATCATGCTTAAGCAATCAGAAAAAACTGTAACACAGTGCATATTGATACATATCTGTAATTAAATATACAGTTCTGTGCAAATGTCTTGGGTAACACTGGGTTTCTTTTATTAGATTATAATGACCATACACATGCATTTCTCAATCACAATAGAACCAGACTACATGTTCTAACCTTTGTTTTCTGCCTGCAGTTTTTAGTTGAGCCAGAACACCCGTAGTGCCCAGTGTTTATCAGGTTTTTTTGTCCTGTCTGCAGTCTTTTCTCTTTCCTGCAGGCACTTCATCTGTTGATTCTTGGTTTGGTTATGTTTCTTTAGCTTTACATCCTGTTTTGCATCCTCTCAACAAACACACATTTCCACACTTGCATTTTGTATGTATTTTAATTAATATCTTAATTTGGTCTGATCTTTATTTAATTTGCTTTAATAGAGTATCTTTAAGTATCTTTGGTCAAACTTCACCTATGGTACCCCCCTGTTGCTGTGGCCTTTGAGGAGGTCACAACAATGGTCAGTACATAGCTAGTTTTATTTAAGTTATGGTGCAAAAGATGTTGTAAGGCTCACAAATCTGCACAGAGGTAGCAAAACTGAAGCATGCTTTTGGCACCACAAATTTGTTCAGTCCTATGTCACGGGTGTAGTGGATCACACTCATTTTGAAATTTGATTTATGATGTACAGTTTAGTGAACAGACCACATCAGGAAAAAAATGAATGAAATAATGAACAAAAATTAAAGTCAAAACTGATGCAAATGTTAAAAATCAACAAACTCATCAAGAAGATGAACAATATAATAAGTTAAATAATTACAAATAAAAAACTAAGAAAATGAAAAAAACAAACACAATTTTGAACAAAATTATATTAAGAAAAACTTGAGCAAAATAATCAAGAAAATGAACAAAAAATTTACAAAAGTGACTAAAATGTTAAATCACTGAATAAAAATGATTAAAACATAAGAAATATTCATTAGAATGAACAAAAGAATCAACATAATTAACAAAATAGTCAAGTAGATGAATATGAACAAGAAAACGAGCAAAAATAAAAGTCATGAGCAATATAATCCACAAAATTCAACAAAAATCTGGGAAATAGATCAAAATTCACTTACAGTAAATGAATAAAATAAATAAATACATGAACAAACATGAGCAAAAAGCAAACAAATATCAACAAATTGAAGAAAAACAAGCAAAATAAGCAAGGAAATGAAAAAAAAAAGGAATGAAATAATTACCAAATCGGTGACGTGTTGCCAGCGAAAGCATGTCTCATATATCATCTGGTACAGTACATGAAGGGTGTGAATATTATTTCTGGCCCTAGACACTTTTTTCCTTTTTATGTCCTAAAACGGCTCTTTAGATTGTAAAGGTGGCTGACCCCCTGGGCCACATAGTGCCCATAAACCACACCCTCATGAAGCCACTGAAAGGTGTTCCTGAGCTTTCTGTTGCTTCTTATGTGACACATCTGCAGCATTTTTGTGAAAAAACTCCAATAGGGTTCCTCTTTCTTTCTCCTGCAAACTTTCTAGTTTTCTGCCACCCCTCGAAGCTTATTAAAAACTGTAGAGAAGGCCCAGCATCCCCCCCCCCCAGTAGCTGCACAGAATAATGAACAAGTAAACAAGGGGAGCAGACGAGAGGGAGAGGGGTGGGAGTCCAACTTGAACCGAGGGGTGACAAAAGAGGAAGAGGCGTCTCCACAGCAACTGAGTCAAGCTGTTTGAGTCACGTGGCCCCGGGTTCCTATTGAATCAAGTGAGAGACTCTTAAAGCTCAGCTTTTAGTGCATATTTTGCAAGCTGATGGCAGAGACATGAGCGGAACCCAGCGGGACCCAGAGATGATGGCTGAAGGCCTGCATCTGAACGGGACAGCAGCTATGGGACTGCACGACGAGGCGGTGAATGCAGCTCTGTATGGTGTGGTAGACTCTTTTATATCTGATGACTTGCGGCCAGGTTTACTCTCGGAGGTTCTGTTGGGTTTGCTCTTGAGGTTTCAGCATTGAATTGTGAAGCACATAGAGATAATCTTGGATTTCACTATGTAACAATATTTTCACATTTTCTTTTTCCTGGGCAGGAAGTGTTATTACTCAATTTGTCATGCCTAAAGAAAATGGAAAAGACTAGCTTTGCTCTTGAAAGTTTGTTTTAGTGAGCTGGGTAATGATTCATGGTAGATGTAATGCTGAGTAGCTCACGGAGAAGAGCCTGAAGGTCAGAGAGTTCCCAAGAAAACTCAATAGGAAGAAGAGAAAGGCTTGAGTAGTGGTTAGGGTCTTCTTGGGCAATCGCAAGGCTGAAAATTACATGGAACTGGTTGAGGATTTAGTACTGTGGTACTATGATCAGCAGGACATCCTCAACCTCCTAAAACCCAAACTGTTATTTGATATGGATTTTTTTTTTATTTCTTTTTGCTATTTGGGGTTATTAGAACCTGATAAGAATAAATCTAGCATCATCTTTTGACATGAGAAAAGTAATGTCCACAACAAAGGCAACTTTGCCTAAGAGTGCAATGCTCTTTAATTCCACCCTTAATATAGCAATTTTTTTTCCTGACTGCTTTTGCATTCATTAATAACACATACAAACATTCTGAACAGCTTTTGAAAATCACAGTGCAAAATGTGTTGTCCATGCATGTGGATGCCAGGTCCATAGAGGTTAAAAGTCCATATCCTTGATGCTCATCTTGATAAATTCAAGGAAAATATGGATGCATCCTCAGAGAAGCAAGGCGAGCGCTTCCACCAAGATATACAGTACTGGATGTGAAAAACATAACCATTGCAGTTGCAAATCTTGGAACAATACTCCCTTCTAAACATTTGTTCATTTTGTATAAATGTATCAAAAACACCTGTAAGTTTTGATTTATAACATTCAGACATTGTGTACATGACACTGTTTTTACATAGTGAATATGTATATTTATAAGTTTCATTACCCTACACTTTTACAATGAAAGTTCTCTCCAACCAGTCACTAAAGCAGGTGATGTCACTGATTAGCTCCTCCCCTCAGTTTGAAGGAGTGTTGATCAGTGAAATCACCTGCTTTAGTGACTGGTTGGAGAGAAAACCTGCAGGATCTTGGCCCTCTATGGCATGAGTTTGACAAACCTGATGTAAGCAATCAGGAAATAAACCTTATTACTTAGGAATAAAATTTGTATTACAAAGTGTTATGAATAGTGAATATCAATCTCCTTATTCTTACATAACAAAAACAATGCTCAGATTGATTATGAATGAAAGTACAGCTTGTCTGTCTTCTACTCAGAGTTCAAGGTGTTTAATATCGTCATCACTGCTCTGGCCTTGTGCATTCTCACCATCACTGGCTTGTACTGCATCATTGTCTGCTACAACCGCACCAGGTGAGGATCACACCTCGCTGTGTGTACTGTACTGAAATGTACTGTATCTGACATGCTTTAGCCCGTAGTTTAACAAGGATTCAAAGTGAACTCAGAAAACCAGTTGGACATGAGTGGGTAAATAGCCCAGTGGACTTAATAGATGGTGTAAATTCACACAGACTCACTAAGTCCCCTGTGTCTCCAGTTACACTACCTTTTTATTGACTCGCCCATTAATTATATAGTACTAATTATAATTTTTTGATTATTTTAATTACTTTTGTTAATATTTGATTATTTCTATTTTGTGGATTATTTTTGCTCATTTTCTTGATTATTATATTTTCAGTTTTGATCATTTCGTGGATTATTTCAATAGACTTTATGTCATGATTTTGATTCTCTCTCTTGAGTTTTGTCACTTCCTTTGTACATTTTTTTCTTTATTTTTGTTCCTTTTATTCATTTCATTTATCTATTCTTCATTTCTTGTCTATTCTTGATTTCTTTGTCCATTTTGTGGATTATTATGTTAATGTCCTTGATTATCATGTTCATTTTTGTACATATTGTGGTGTATATTTAGTTATTTTTCATTGTGTTGGTTATTATATTAATTTGTTTTTTTCCTGCATTTTTTCTGTTATTATTTCTTCATTTTATGGAATGTCTTTACTTTTTGTTAATTTTGTTTGTCTTGTGAATTATATTTTTCAGTTATTAGACCATGTTTGTAGTTTTTGCTCAACTGGGTAATGTCATTTTTCCTTTCTTTCTTTAAAGTTTTGTTTATTGTGATGTTTAATTTTGTTGATTATTGTGTTCATTCCTGCTTATTTTGTTGAATTTTAGTTCATTTTGTGGATTTTTATTTTACATGTTGATGTCTTTTATTACCTTCTGCCTTTTTCATTTTGCATTAAACCAGTATGAGCAAAATGTATTCAGTCATTGACAGTTTATTAGTTATCATCATATCAAAAGCAACATACCTAAAAATGTCATGATGTATGAATGTGTTTACAGAGAAATAAAATTAAAATATTATGGGGTTTTACACATTTTTCTTAGTTTGGGCCCCATGTCTGCTAATTTCATTCCTATGTTCTTTTTCTGACACACAGTGGGAGTCACTCATCCACAGTTTTAAATTCCTTTGTACACAGTGCTTCAGTGTGTACCATCTTCTTCCCCGTGCAGGCAGTCTAAACGTGCCCACGTGTACGAGAACGCCGTGACCGGAGATGAACCGGTGGACCCAGTGGCAGTCAAAGCAGTGAAGAGGTCAACCAGTTTCATCAACCCTCTGGCCCTCTTCAGGAAACCAGAGGCACCAAAGGCCAACTCCAGGATCTATTACATTTACAGCAACCCACTGCCTGTAGGACTGAAGGATGAGGAGGAGCGAGGTAATACTGCAAGCGGCCCCGAGGAGGAAACCGCGCCAGCGCCGCCACTGTCATTTGAAGAGTACGCCAGGAATCCCAACAGCGGTGTCATCCTGGACCCTCCCATCTTTTACATGCAGCTTTAGTGGGTGGGAGGGGTGTGCTATGAAGTGGTTTAAATGTGACAAGATGGTGAAAATTTGCCTTGTCAAGATAATTGAAATGCAATCCTGATAATGCAACCCCATTTCCAAAAAAGTTGATTGACTATGTAAAATAAATACAAACACAATGTGACGTGATGGAAAATGTAGTGAAATGTACGCTCATCTTGTTTTGGATGCCATCAACATGTTGGTGCATGTTCAGAATCTCCTTTGCCATATAGTAATTTTAACTATGGGCCGAAACATGTTCAATAGGTGACAAGTCAGGAGTAAAACAGGCCATTTTAGCACCAGGATTCTTACTATGGAGCCATGCAGTTGGAGTACAAGTAGAATGTGGTTTGGCTGAATAAACAAGGCTTTACCTGAAAAAGATGCACATATTGCCCACCACTGTGTGAGCAATAAATTGCATTCACCTTACCCTGATGAGGAAATAGGAGTTAATTTCCAGCTACAATCCTATCTTAAAACTATTCTAGGGCCTGAAATGTCTTTTTCAGTGCTTAAACATCTGGGAAAATTGATTCAGGAGCAAAATACAGCTTGTTTTACTTCCAAAGTGTTTCTGTGGTCATGTCAGAGGTGATTACAACACCTTTGTTGAAATGTGGCCATCTTATATAGTTGCATTACTAATTCATATACTGGATCTGATGGAGGAAGGATATGGAAATTGATGGGGAAGACACTAAATATTGATCATCTTGGATCTGTCTCATCTCTTCTTTTCCTTTCTTTCAGGGAGAAGATTTGGAGCTATACTGTTATTATTTCTTTATGTTGCACTGTCATGCTTGGATTGTTAAAATGAAAATCCGAAAGAATAAAATAATAGGTAGTAAAGGAAATGTTCAGGTTAGCCATACCATGTGCACAACTTTATCAACACAGATGCTGGCTATTGAACACAGCCAGAGATATTTGAATTATTTTTGCCTTATAAATACAGTTGAATGGAAATCAAATAGAAATCACATTCTGTTTCTGTTTACCTTTTACACAATGACTCAGCTCTTTTGGAATGGGGGTTGTACAAAACAAGAAATCCCAAACTGATTTCTGGTTTCAACTTCAAAGTGACTTTTCCTCCCAATTCCCTAAAGATGCAAACTATTAGTACAATGAATATGTGTTGATTAACCATGTAGATGCATTTCAACAGTATGAGACTTACAGTATCTGTCTAAAAAAACTACAGTGTTTTTTCATCTTTACTGGTTATTGTGTTCATTATTTTTTTCAGTATTGCAAAATTTTATTCATGTTTTAAATTATGTTGGTTAAGTACTGTTACTTTTGTGGACGATTTTGTTCATTGACTTGCTTATTTTTGTTCAATTTTTTGGTTACTTACATGACTATATTGTATTTTTTTAAAAATCAATGTTCATGACATTGACCTACATGGTAGTTTCTGTTGTCATCTTTGTTGAATTTTTTTATTATGTTTATGCTGTGGAGGATTTTATTCAGTTTTGTCTTGATCATGTTCATTGTTTTTCTTATTTTTGTTCAATTTCTTGTTTTTATTTGACTGTTCATTCCTTAATTATTGTGTTAATTTTTTGATTCATTTTCATCAAGTTGCTTTATTATGGTATTAATTTTACTTTTTCTTCAAATTCTTTATTATTTTGCTTATGCTGTGGATGATTTTCTTCCATTTCACCCTGGCTTAGACATTTGCATTTTCTCTGGATATGTGATCAACAGCATTAATCACAACTTGCTTTTTGCTACTTCAGATTTGAACTGAAATATTCTAATCAAGGACATGTCATCTACAGAGAGCAATGCACAATGTAAACTGGACTGTAATTTCTTATACTGCTTGACTTTTTGACACCATTTTTGGCATCTTCATGATCTTTAGTTCTTTGTTCATATTTAAGAGAAAACCTATGTTTGCTCTTTCTTGTGTTACTTTCTAGATTTCCTTAAGCAGGATTAGGCCTCCATTTCACATCATATTACATTACATGCTGCATGCTGTTTCTCAGATTACCAGTTTTCTTCTTTTCCTGTTAACCTGTAGAATAACATGTGCTTATTTTTGTACGTCTTGATTCCAGCTGAATATCCATTTCCTTCTTTTGATGGAAACAAGGGATGATTCAAAGTGAGCAGTTCCAGTTCCCTATTGGCAGAAAAAGGCCATCTATAACTCATGATAAAACCAACATGACCGCTCCCCCAACGTTTATGTTTCGGCTTCATTTTTCCAAAGTGACATGAAACTGCATCGGATAATCTAGGTTTAAATTTGGTCTTTTCTGAGGTCTTCTTTTTCCTCCTGCTTCTTGTATCATGTTTAACATTGTGATTTTCATTTGAGGGCTATTGTTTTTCATAGAGGCCTATTCATCTGTGTCTGTATCTCAATGTTATCTTCTCAGAATGATTTAAATTGTCCTCACTGTTCATTTCTGTATTACATGATTATTTGCATCAGCAGCTTACACTAGAGGTTATTGGTTTGAACATAATTGCATATCTGACAAAAAAAGAACTCTGATTTGCCTTCAAATCAAGAAAATGTATACAAATGAACAAAATAAGTTAAAAAAAGAGTAGAAATGAACACAATAATCAAAAAATGAAGAAAAACAAAAATAATTTTAAAAATTAGTAAGTGGACACAATAACTAAGAAAATCAATAAAAATGAACAAAACAATGAAGAAAATAAGTGAAACTAAAAAGAGCAGAAATGAATAAAATAATTAAGAAAATGATCAAAATTGAATTAAAGTTTCTTAAATTCAATTCAGTTGAACTCAGAACGAACAAACCATCCAAGATAATGGGGGAAATGAACCAAATAAGCAGAAAAAAAATGAGGAAAAACAAACAAAAGTCAACAAAATGAGTAAAGTTGAACAAAATAATCAAGAAAGAGAATAAAAATGATCAAGAAAATAAAAAACAAAATTAGCAAACAAACAACAAAACGAGCAAAAAATATACCAAATTATCAGGAAAGTGAAAAAAATAACCAAGAAAATGAACTCAATTACATTAAAGCAGGATTTTTAGAGACAAAAAAGCTACATATTTCCTAAAGTGTTTTATTGGGGGGCTGATACTGACACTGAAGTGCCGCCTGAAATCTATGTCTGACAGAGATCAACAACTTTGGCAAGTTTCAAGTAAATTGGTGAACACTTTGAAACTATTGTGTTAACAAGCCAGGTGTGCAGACGTAGACAAAGAATCATAAAAACAGTATGTTGCCTTTGGTCAATAACTAACTTGAATCTACACTGGGATGTGACTGCTGAATTTTACATTACCTTTAATAAAACTGCTGATATAACATGATTTCCGATGACCTTTAATAAAACTGTCGATACAATGTGCTTTACAAAAGAAGCTCAGCGTGAGACACAGATAGATGCGGAAAAAACCCAAATGATTTTCACTTGAGAGCAATTGATTGTACGGATACTCCTGGGCAAAATGATTGGTTTGCACAAGAGACTGTCCTCAGACAATGGGCTGGGTCTCTCTGATGAGCCACTCCAGCGCTTCCTTCCTCCCCTGCCTCTCCAGCTCTGCTCCGACCACCTCCCGGCACTTCTGGTGGTATTCATTCACCCAGTCACGCTGCAGACAGAGAAGACGGCATCAAGAGATGTCAGAACGCAAACAGTGTACTTAGGAGTGCACAGTTTGGACTAATGAATTAAAAAATCTGTGGTTCATTACTTTTATGTCAGGCTCCTGAAGTTAAACTGTTTTTCTCAATTTGTATGACCGTTTGTATGACATGAGCTAGGCTAAAGCCGATGTTCTAATCAAATCGATGTGCTTATGAAGCTGCCAACAAAACCATTCTGGCTGATTTAATTTTTATGGCCTTAAGTTTGGTAAACCATTAAACATAATTCATGTTTAAATCATACCTCCTTCTGGGTGAGCAGGTCCGTGTTCATCATCTTGACTTGAATAGGAACCAGAGTGAGTGGTTCAAATGTTAGACTACCTCTGTTTCTGTAGTTGTACTGCACAAACACACAAAGACATACCATGATTTTACTTATACTAGAAACCACAGCTGGAAAAAAGACACATTGTTTATTTACTGTAAACAGAAGCAGGTATGTATGCAAAAATGACTGTGGTAAAAATAGAACCACTAATTCAACTTCTAAAATGAAGTAAAAGTACAAAAATATAAGCTGTGAAATGTGCTCACAGAGAACCTGCAAAGTTTATGGAACCTCATATGCTGCATATTATTCTCATCTGGTTGAATAGACGATACTTTTTCTCTGCAGTCAAATATCTTGCCTGGTTTGTTATCACTTTCATGTTGCCATGTCTATCATTTATAATATGCACTGCATATACATTTTCTATCTGTTACTGTCCAAGCATGGTTGAGATCAGTTTGGAGGGCAAGTAAAATAAAAATAAGTACAAATATTATACTTATTATGATACATGTTCAAAATGTACAATTAAAAACTTGTCAGCTTAATATATGCGCAAGTAAAATACAGATACACAAAAAAGTACAGACATGAAGTATTTTTACTAAAACATTTCCCACCTCTCATAAAAAACCCATGTTGTGATCAGCAACATAAAGAACTGTTCAGAAGTTACTATTAAAAACAAAACAAATATCTTCAAAAGATACAGCAATTTGATTTCTAGAAAATTCCTCACTGGAGAAATAAACTCATGTGACATTGTTGCCATCTCTACTTTTAATATTAATTTGGTTCACTGAGAACTTAAAGGACCTACTTTAGGCTTTGCTGGTACTACAAGAACCACATTTTCAAGTCGAATGCCAAAGGATCCATCTTCATAGTACCCAGGTTCTACAGGGAAAACCAGAGACAATATTTGAATATTTGAATAAGTCAGAATGAACTAGTGCATTAAGATAAACATGAGTGCTTTACATAGACCTACAAGTGTATGTATGTAATAGGAAGTTCCATATCTATACTTAAAGTACAAGTTCAACACCAAATTTTCATGAATTGACTGAAGTGCATTCAACAAAACTTTTATTTTACACCAATTTAATACTTCTCTTTTCGGCTGCTCCCCTCAGGGGTCGCCACAGCGAAATACCAATGAGTCGCATGTTTGACCTGGCATAGGTTTTTTACGTCGGATGCCCTTCCTGACACAACCCCCATAACTAGGGACAAATTAGAGTACTAGACAATTAACCAATTAACCTAGTACATGTTTTTGGCTGTGGGGGGAAGCAGGGGTACCCTACATGCAAACTCCACACAGAAAGGCCCCACCACCTGGTTTCAGGATTGAACCCAGGACCTTCTAGCTGTGAGGCATGAGTGCTACCCACTGCACTGGTTAAAGGTCCCATATTGTAACACACCAATTCACCCTTACAAAACTCCGATAGCAGGAATATGTGTCTCTTGAGGAGTTCTGTAAGGCTGTCGACAACATAAAATGTGCTGATTTGATTTTCTTTGTTAGTTTACTAAGGGCCCCTTTCTAACTCTACCACACAGTCTGATTTACTTGAAAAGTGTTGTATTTGCTCACATTTCATCAGAACATGCCCTGATTGGTTGGTCATTCCCAAAAATGTCCTCGGAGCACATTGTGGCACAAGGCTACTGCAAAAACACAGAATCAGTATAATTTTCTGGGGAAAAAAAATAAAAAAATAAAAAATCAGGGTTATTGGCCAGTTGTTCATTGGGGGAGGGGGGGTAATTTTAACTTGTTTGAGAATTGGGAATTAGAATTGTGTGACTACTGTGTAATGAAATGCATCAGTACTCGTTACAAGGGATCAACAAACGTGTAAAAAAATAAATACTGTAGGTCAAAATTGGAAAAATGGCTAGTGCTCACTACTTCCTGTTTTCAAATGTTTTTAATCCTTCCCACCTCAATGATGATGTGAAGATGGACGTTTAGATTAGAGGGTAATTT
>JAQQAE010006743.1:0-16428 GCA_029823295.1 Pseudamia nigra
GAAAAATTAATGCAACACTGGATGGAAATAAATCTTGTGACATTGCAGAAGCTTATTGAAACAATGCCACAGCGAATACATGCTGTAATCAAAGCTAAAGGCGTCCGACGAAATACTTTATTAGAGTGTGTGACTTTTTTTTTTGATGGTGACTTTTTTTTTGGTCAGGCAGTGTACAGTATACCAACAATGGTAATGGACAATATACCAACAATTGGAAGGAAATGATAAGCAACTGTTAATTCTAGTAAACAGAGTACAGTACAGATGTAAAATTAAGACCCTCTTTCTATACATTATGACCAGACCAGATGCTTATATAATAGTTTAAATCTGTTAATATTTTGGCATTGCTTGTGTTGTACTGTATATCCAGGCTGTTCCAAAGTTAACCAAATACTTTTCCTGTCTTGCTCTTTTCTATTATCTTTTTAACTAAATCTGACTAACAGCCATCAGCAGAATGATTTCTAGCAGCACACACATCCACTGCAGTTGGACGATGCTGTTTCCTGACACCAGGAGCGACTTCACCATGCGTTCCTCTGTGCTGGACTCAATTGGCAGCCACAGGGAGCAGTTGTATGGTTCTGTGCTTTCTTTCTGTCTTTTGATTGTACTCGTTACTGTGTAGCGTCCGTCACCTTCAGGCATGAATGCGGGGCGGACGGACTCGGTCAGCGTAGCGTTTCCCCGTGTCCACCTGATGACTCCAAGTGGGTAAACGCCAGTGAAAGTACACTTGGCGTCAGAGTCGGTCACGGAGGAGTTCGCTTTTTCAACGCAGTCTGTAAAAACAAAACATAAAAGATTTCTATAAGGTTAAAATATACCTTTATCCATGTTCTGAGTCTGACTCCACTCCCTAAATAAGCTTGAAAAGTCAGAAAGAGGCATTGAGTGATGAGTGTTTGAATGTAAAATGTGGATGTAAGACAAGAAGTCTTCAGGGACACCAGGAGAGCAGACAATCACAGAAATTAATGAAGAATCCTATGAGGAAATGAAAGAGTAAATGTGTTTACATGGCGGGAGTATTACTTTCATACAGAACCTGAATATAACATGGCAACAAAGTGCCTTTTTTTCCTCACTGGGTTCAATTTTTCCTAGGTTTTGTGATGCAAATAAATACTGTACATTGCCTAATCATCTGTGTTAAATGGATGTCACATGGTTAAAACAGGCTACCTATTGACTTGTATCCAGTGTTTTATATGAAAAAGATAAAACTGACATAAAGACTGACTGACATAAAACGCCATAGCAGAAGCAGATGAAGACACTGAACTGAAAGACAACACATCGACAGCAGGACTGTACCAGGTGTGTGTCTTTACCTGAACACAGACCCAGAGTAACAGAAGACACTGGAGACACTTAAAGGAGACATACAGGTACACGTTCTGCTCCACGTGATGTTAAATTATTTCTATTCCTGTCCAATGACCTGACAAGTGAATATATTAAAAACTTTAATTGACAAGTTTTACTACTGTTGCAAACTCGCATCACAGGGTGACACGTATGGTGTGTAAAGACCTTTAGTTTGAGTACACATCGTGATTTTAACACCATTTTTCATGAAAATATCACCTGTGACCTGTGAAAAATGTGATATTATTGTATTATCATTATAATATTTAGACCTTATTTCAGGCAGGACACTCTTGTCTGATTTAAAGGTGGTTATCAGTGTCTCTGCTCCAGAGATGCCCTTGGATGATCTAGATTATTTTTCAGATTCATGATAAAATGACGGTTGGTGTGTGCATGCAGTGTAGCGGAAAGAATGAACATGACCAGGATTTAAAGGTGCAGTGCTTATGGGTGTAGCCTGGTGAGTCACCTGAAGCAATAGCTTGAGATGATCAGCAGGTGTCTCCCCTGAGGTTATGCTGTATATACTGTACTCGTCATCCTTCCCAGGTTCAGACAAAGGGAGCTCAGACATGCATGGCCATATGCTTTAGGCCTCCAGCTGAAAAGGATGGAGAATTCTTGCCGTTTTGGCTTTTTGGTTCCTTTTGTCTTTTCGTTGTGATGGTGGGATTTCTTGTTTCTTTGGTCAGGGGTGTTTGGGTGTATAACTGCTTTGATGTTTGTATTTTGTGTATGCTTCTGTCGGCCCAGCCCCAAACAATTCAGCCTGCAGCATGTGATGTGGGTGGCACAAGGGAGTGATAGGCCTGGGACAATGAGCATTAGGACAATTGTGTGAGTGTTGGCTGCTGTTTTTTGCCAGGGCCTTTGCAAATTGTAATTGGAAATTGTGATTTAACTTTGTTTTACTTTGTTTGGTTCCTTTCTATAAATAGCTGCACAATATTGGATTTTAAAAAATGTAATTCTGTTTTCAGGTTGATATTTCTTTTTTCTTGATAAAGGCCAGTGAGATGCCGAGGGGAGAGCTGTCTCAGCCAGGGCCTGAACTGGAGGCCCGATCACCCCCCCTCCCTTCCCTCTGCGTGCACAGATTGATTGTGGTGATTAACTATCTTAGAATTCATTTAAATTTAAGTTTTTTGCACTTTGTTCTTATTATCCTTGCTGATGTAGCTCACTGTTGATGTTTAAGAATATGTTGTGTTTTTGTTTTTAAGTCTGATGTAA
The DNA here is from genome assembly GCA_029823295.1 of Pseudamia nigra. Classification (NCBI taxonomy): domain Eukaryota; kingdom Metazoa; phylum Chordata; class Actinopteri; order Kurtiformes; family Apogonidae; genus Pseudamia; species Pseudamia nigra. Next base: position 2,614 of record JAQQAE010006743.1, read on the forward strand.
TTAAACATTGATATCCACTATCCGCATAGCTGGATCTCATTGCATCCCGTTCACAGGTGTGCGACATTGTATACCTTACACCTGGTCACATGGGTGAGTAAGGCAGGGATGATTTTCTCCAAAGCTGTGGTGCCTTTTTATAGGGTGGGGTGTGCTTGACAGTGCAGTCATCATTTAGGTTTGGTTGCACAAAGGCATTGTACGTTCTTCCACAGAAGTGTGTTTTGAGACACCGGACTACTCACCATAATGAGTCAGGTGAGACCAAATCCCACATTCATTTATTTTCTACCCCTTAATCCACTCATGGGTCAGGGATGGCACTGGAGCCTATCCCAGCTGATTTAAGACAAAGGTGAGGTACACCCTGGATGTGTTGCCAGTTCATTGCCAGGGTGACATATAGAGTCATGCTCACAGTCATACCTGTGGGCAATTTAGAATGACCATTTACCCTAACCCCTAGTGGAAATCCCACATATTGAGAATTATCCTAATGTCAACCATAGTGTATATACATATTTTTCCCAAACTGGGCCAAAATAGAATGGTGCTTTATTAAAACCCCTGAGTGTATACAGTATGTATAAATGATGAAGAGGAAGTCGGCTGACTCACCTATTCTAACGATTGTCTTGCCATTCTCTGACCCTTGCTTGGCGCGTAGTTTGCAGTGGTATGTTCCCTTGTTGTCTGGCATTATATTCATGATGGTCACATTGAAGCTGTAGTTGTTGCCCACTGATGTGCTGTTGCTGCACACATACTGAGTCTGGTTTTCAGGTTGGCTTTCCCCAAATTCACATAAATGTCTCTCTTTGACCATCCAGTAAAACTCTCTAATTTCCAGCGGCTCTGTGGAGCTGACATCACATGTCAGCGTCACATTGTCTCCACACTCGGCCAACACCCAGTCGATGGTCTGCATGTTGATCTGGTTGCAAACTATTTAGAGGGAAAAAGAAAATGTCCTCATACATTTTGGGTCACATATTTATTTACAAACATAGGTGTAGTTTTCATGAGGGGTGAGGAATTGCCTTGGTCATTGTTACTCATGTTTTAATTGATTTTGATATTTTTTGTTCAATTTTTTGGCTCATTTTGTTAATTTTTGTTCTTTTTTGTAGACTGTTTTGCTCATGTTGTTCATTTTTATGGGGGCTGGTGGCGCTGCAGGTCCTGTCTAGATGTTTTTAACAGTATATGTTAGTGTTTTGATTCACTGCTGCTCACACCTTTTTTTCCCTGTGTTTCAGAGAGTCCTGTCTGCCCCTCCCTCCTGTGCTCATTCCACAAACCTGCTCCCTCTCCTCCCCGGACATTCCCACCTGTGTCTCATCTACCTGATTAATTCCATTGTTTTTTAAGCAGCAGTGAGTCCCTCTGTCCAGTGCGTGTTTGTTGAGTCTGTGTGTGAGTGAGTCATCGTTCAAGCCTCCTGTCTGTTTGAGTGTGTATCCCTGTTTGGCTCTGTGTGAGTTCCTGCTCTGTTCCTGCTCGCTTCTGACTTCCCGATCTACTGACCCCCGCCTGTCTCTGGATATTCTGTCTGCCCGGCTTCCTCACCCTTCGTCTGTGTTCGACCTGCCAGCTCACCTATCCCTCTTGCCTCTGCCCCGTTTAATTAGTTATATAATAATTATTATTATTATAAACTCTGCTTATACCAAGTTCTGTCCGCCTGCCTGATTAGTCGTGACAATTTTAATTAATTTTTTATTATGTTGCTATTTTTGTATATTTTTGCCCATTTACTTCATCTGTGTTCATGTTTTAGATTACTTTTGCTATTTTTTTTAATTTTTTGGCTATTTGTTTATTTTGCTAATTTAGTACATACGTTCTTACTTTATTTTTGCATCTCTAAACAACCCAGATTTACATGAATTGCATTCTTTTTTCACTTAATTTGTTCATTTTCTTGATTATTTGTAAATGTTTTGGTTCAGTTTTGTTCATTTTGTGCTGATTTTGTTGGATTTAATGTTGTGACTGACAGCATAATGAACAGCATTTCTGAAATGTTCCCAACATTAAATCAAGATGAACAAAATGAGCACAAAATCTACATTATTACATATGTACAATATTTACTCCACATTACTTGCAAAAGTAAAATATACACAAATCTTATGTGCATTAATTTATTAATTCAATCATTCATTTTGTTGCTTCTTTTTTCATTTCATTGATTTTGATCATTTTCTTGGTTGTTTGGACCATTTTTATTTTTTACTTTCCCTCTATAGTAAAAGCACAAATTGTTATATTATCAATAAAGTATCGGACTCTCTTCAAATGAAACCCACGTCCCTGTCGATGTGTAATTACTATATGACAGAGTTTGTGTAGCTATTTTAATTTGGGTTCTATTTGACTATGTTAACTTTTACAGACAACTTCTTAAAATATTTTCTGAAGGCAAACAAATCCTCACCAGTGAAGTCAAATGCTAAAATGATCCAGATGATGCAAATCCATCCTGGATGTTGCTGCATAGCTGAAGACGGACTCTTCGCCCTTATCTGCATTACAATAAAATAAGTCCTAGTCAATCACATCAGATTCAAAACACTGTAGTAAAAAGAAAACCAGAGTCCTGTACTCACCATGTTGTTCCTCCTCTACTGTACAACTGACTGCTTAATCATTAAATGTAATGGAGCTGAAGTAGATGCAGACATTAAATGAAATCTACTCACACACCTTCAGGAAAAGGACCAGTCTGTGCAGTGTCGATTTGTACATACTTTGTACATGGACAGACATGCCCTGGAATGCACTTCATGCAAAACAAGAGAAAAACACCTCGTCTGACTTCTTCGTATAAACAGTATAGAGCAACGGTTTGCAATGTTTACTATCCATTTTGGACATAAATTTTTCTTTAAAGAAATAGTGTCTAGAGCCACAGCAAATATTCCAATTCTTTACATGTGACAGGACATATGATGTTTTACATGTCAGCACCATTTTTTTATTCATTTGCATGATTATTTTGTTTGTTTTGTACAATTTGCTAGTTATATTGTTCATTTTTTCAATATTTGTGTTCATGTATTAAATGACTTCATTCAGTTTTAGAGAATTTGAGTTCATCTCCGAGATTGCTTTGGTGGAATATTTGTGTCATTAGTTTTATCTTTTCCATTTTCTTGTTTACATCCATTTAATTGACCACTTTGTTCAGTTTTGTGAATCTGTTTCCATTCAGTTGATTTATTATTCTAGACATTTTTGAGATATTTTTGTTCACGGTCCTCATTCTTTTATTCAGGTTTGTCTTAATCTTGCATGCTTTACTTTTTTCCCTTAGCTTTGTTCATAATTTTGCTAATTTTTTTTAGGTTTTTTCAAGTATTATATTGTTTATTCTTGTTCATTTTCTTGATGGTTAGGTTCATTTTGTACATTATTTGCATCAGTTTAGTCTTAATTTATGTTCATCATTGAGTTGATTGTTTCTTTGTTTTGTTGATGTAATGCTTATTTTGTTCATTTTGATCAATTAATGTGTTACTTCCATCATTGGACAAAGCCACAGGAGCCACTGCAGAGGGTCTTAAGAGCCACATGTGACCCCTGTGGTTATGTTGCAGACCCCCGGTCGAGAGTAAACCTAGTGACGAGAGCACTGCTTTTCCTTGTACCTTTATACAGATTATTCATCCTATTCATGATAATAATACAAATGCTGGCTTCACAGACCTCAGGACTCTTCATCCTGAGGTTCTGTGGATGATAGCATAGCATGTTATTTACAGAGCTCTTTTACAAAAAAAAACCTTTTAAATGAAAATGAATAAGAAATGGAAATGAAATGAAATGGATTTCCACCTAAAAGAAGAGCCAAAAAAAATGAACGATGCAGCCCACAATAAAAAATACTGTCTGGAATCAATGGCACCTCTTCTAGAGTAAAAAAAACCTGTGATTTACTGCAAAATCATTTAGACAATTAAAAAAAAAAAACACACACTAAAATCAATGTCATATAAATGCCAACGTGTATGTGATTTTAAGATGACAAAATTTCTAGTGACTAAGACAGTCTAATATCTAAAGGTAATGAGAGTCAAAGTTTTGGCTCATGAACCGGGAGGACACAGTCCCCTTTCAGTTTCAGATGTGTTCTGTAGATACTATGTAATAACTGTTTAATTAGGCACTTGAGATAACTGTTTTCATTATAGCAATTTTGAGATATAGTTGAATTTTTGAATCAAGTACCTTATATACATTTTTAAATCAATGCAGTACAGGAAGCCAGTGAACGTCAGCTGCGACTGGACTAATGAGCAGCCTATGAATAGTCTATGTCAGAAAATTACGAGCAACATTTTACACAATGTGGAGCCACACCTTGGAAACCTGGCTGTAGAACGTTATACCAAGAGGTAGCATTAATAAAGCAGAAAAGACACAAATGCATTAATCAACATTTTGGCCTCCCTACGAGACAACTTGCCTCTAATCGGAGAGAGTTTCTTAAGTGAAAGAAGCACACCTTAACAAGTTTACCAAGAGTCTTTCAAGTTCATCCTTCAAAACACTAAAAAAAAACCCCATAGATATTTCAACTTATTTCACGCAGTGACAGAAAACAGTTTCATAGAGATGTTCATGAAAGGACTGATTCTTGACTTGACTAAATCCTAGATGAACAATTCATTGTGAAATGATGATCGGTTGTGCTGATTGTGCACACATGCGTTTTTTTTTGGCAGGTTTTATGTTTGAAAGCTGTTACAGCTGGAACTGGAACGTGAAAGTTGTGGGGAAACAATGAACACAAAGGATGATGATGATTGAGTAATTGCAAGTTTTATCTGCATATTCACCTCATGTTGACAGAAACTCCAGGGCTCTGGGCTGTGGCTTTAAACTTATTTCAGTTATTTGTGCCTGCACTGAAAAAAACAAAAACATTGCAGCACTGCATACGTGCGCCAATTTCACAACAACCCACCACACCCCGCTGCTGAGAGTAATGAAGCAGGATTTGATTATAATGATATAAAAGCTAAAAAAATGAGTTAATCCTACATCCATTCAGGCATCTTTAAATGCTTGTATTACCCACTACTGTTGACAGGAACCAGCAATGATACAGTACATACATGAACTACACTGAACAAAAATCAATAACCAATAATCAATTCAATTCAATATTTATTTGTTTAGCGCCAATCATAATCGCCGATTATCTCTAGGCGCTTCACAATTCGAGGCCGAAACCTATATTTTGGTTCAGTGTATTTTTTGTTAGGCAATATCAAAACAATATTTAGACTGTGTGACTTTGCAGATGTGTACAGTCATCCTCTTGACTTCAAGTTTCTACATGTCATGTGCTTTTTTTCCCATCCTTACCTGACACACCCTTCTGCAGAGAAAAAAAAGGATAACTCTCAGAATGACAGCAACAGGATGAGACAAGTACAAGAACATTATGTAAAACATGTGGAACGTTATGAAGCAGGAGCTGTTTTTTGGTAGGACGCCAAATAGCTGTTCCCACAGCCATAAAGTTAGGCAAGTTTAGGCCAAGCTAAGTTAGCTGCTAAATTCCTCTTCGATCCAGTGTAAAGCATGTTTTGGTTTTTCAACATCTCTACTGTGTTTTGTTGTAGACAGAGTACAGTAGACATATAGGAATTTCATACGATATCTAAGTGGAATTTAGAAGCATATTTAATTCAGGGGCTTTTATACCTCGAGGACACCAGATGAGCATGACTAACCTGCAAAACAGGCCATCAGGCAGGAAGAAGAAGGGTGAGGAGGGGTCAGCGGGGGCCTGACAGCCACACACAGAAGAATAGTATATAAACAAAACAAGGAACAAGTTGCCAGACAGGTTTTTAAGTTTTGTGTCAAATATGAAAGAATTCAGTTCTTCTTACTGCTGAGCCTCAAAGTCCTCCTCAGGTGAAAAAAAGAAGTAGTCAGAGGAAAATATCAATTTAAAGCTTCCAGGAAAAGTTTTTTTTTAATCTGTTGGGGTAATATCTCTGCAAACATTAAGGAAGTATTACTGCAGTAGCACTGGGCTGTAAAAAGATGAGAGAAATAATCCATAACTAATTTGTATTTGTATTTTATAAAACAAATGCCCACAGTTTGTATATTGCAGGCTTTATTCAGTGATGTACCCCTGTGAAAAATTTGTTCCAGCAAGTACCCCCTAACCAGCACAAAGCATGTTTGGTTGGAAAAAAAGATGTAAAACACAGCATTGTGCCATCAGTCTCTAATTTATTATAAGTAAGTAAGTAAATTTTATTTACATAGTACCTTTCAAGATAAAAAACACAAAGTGCTTTACCACCATATGCTAATATGAAAACAACAACAATAAAACACAATAAGAAACATAAAATCACAACCAAATCATAAAAGACTAAATCATCCATATGCAGTTTTAAAAAGATGTGTTTTTAGCTGCTTTTTAAAAAAGTTCAACGAATCCACAGATCTCAAGTTCAAGGGGGGACAGTTCCAGAGTTTGGGTGCAACAGAACATTTGAATATTTAACACAACACAAATCACTGTAATACAAACTATGCACTGTTTTCAATAAATCTCTTAAATTATTACATATCTTTTAAAAATGTTATTTTTGAAGATTTGTTTAAACCTACCTATCGTATGACATGGTGTCATGTCTTCACTGCCGCTGTTCCATAAATGAACCCCTACTGTAGAAATACAGTGAAGTTTGGCATTTGGTCTTACAGCTGGTTATGCGAACATTAAAAAAAGACAAATTAAACAAATAGTTATGTAAATTGTAAAATATTAAACATAAGTATAAATGATCAAAATAAGCAATAAAATAAGCAAAGTTGATCGATATGAACGTGTGAGCAAAAAAAAAAATCTCCAAAGAAAACTGGGCAAAAAACAAAATAACCTACAAACCTGAAGAAAAATAAACAAAATAACCAACAAAAAGAACAAATATACTGCTATAATAATCTACATTATGAAGTTACTTACTATTTCAGTAATTTTGTATGGCATATTCTTTTAATCTTGCTCAATTACTTATTTTTTGAGTACTTCTACTTGAATCATCATAATTACAAAGTAACAATACTTTTACTTTGGTACTGTTTATCTAATCTAATTTTTCTGCATACTCTGCCCACCACTGGTTACCATACTTCTACTGGACTATGTTTTTAGTGTATTTACAATGTGATCGTTCAGTATGCAGGATGCTGGTCTTCAGCTGCTGATGCGTTCAGCCATTCAGACTGTAATGGATCTGATTTTGCTGCAACAGCACAAACGAACATTAAGGCTGCTGCTACATTTGCTGCATCCATATTAAAGCATTATGATCGCAGTGCCATCATTTGCTGTTACGTTAATGGCTGTTATGGACATTAATGTCAGTGCAAAACATGTGATCTATGCTGAAAGCTCCTCTGTCTGGAATTAAAAGTGCAACGTGCTGTAGGAAGGAGAAAAGAATGTAACGAAAATGCTGTGAGTGGTTTAAGGCTGAAGATCAGTGCAGCTCTGTTTGGACCTGCTGCTGATTGTGAAAGTGCATATTATTCTGAAATATTTGATTGATGTAGTGCAAGAGAGTTGCTGAGAGGGACTGAGAAACAAAGCTTCTTCTTTTTCATCATACCGTACGTTCGCCTCAGGTTACTTTAGCTTCAATTGTGCATTAAAGTGTGGAAAGCAGTACCGTGAGAAATGTCATTTAGCTGGCTGTATCTTTAAATGTTGGCTTTTATTGTGCACACAATTGTAATATTTTGCAGGTGTTGAATGTTTTTTTTTTTTTTTTTTTACCATGATTGATAGTTCTAGTTTTAGTCACTCTACACCTGCAACTTATAGCACATTGCAGAATGATTTTAAATATGTGATGGGGCGCAGAACCAAAATAAATGTTTTCACTTTAGTGTCATGCTGTTGCTGGGGCTGGAAAGTCTCTCTGTGTGAGGAACTTCAAAGAGCTGTATTTCAGGAAGACAGCATTTTGTCTCACATGAACACAGTCATTTGTGCCTCCTGACACACAATGTGGGGGATGTAAGGTGTCCTGCATCAGTCAGCTCGGAGAGGTCAGAGGTCACCACAGAAAAGTGAAATAACATCCCTACAATTCCAGCCAGGTTTGTCCTCTCCGCAGCCTCATTCTTCTCTTCATGCAGCAGGAACACGAATGCACTGGGGCTGGATACTGAGCTTGGGAACATGCAAGGCATTCTGGGATACTGCCATGTTTATGCGAGGAGAATTGCAAACAAATAGAGTTAGAGACATCATCAAGCAGAATGGATACAAAAAAAAAAAACAGAATGCACCCCAACAAGTAAAAAGTTGATATCTGCTATTCAGAGAAATTAAACAAAGAGGCAAAAGAACGGGATGTTCAGAAAATAAGCACAGTCGAGGAAATGATCCACATGAGCACACAGAGTTGTCAACAGATTTTTCCAAGCTGGCAGTGCTAATGTGTCAGATCATTTCCATATACCTCGTTTGTGGCATCAGTGCGTATACAGCCGAACAATTTAAAAATGACCAGTTTCTTGAGTCACATGCCCAATTTTTTAAAAAAGCTAATTGAACGACAAATGAACGATTGCTGGAATCGATAACACAACAAACAACCTTTTTTAATCTAATATTGAAACTTTCTGTTCAAAGCAGAGGCTATTTTATACGATCACTATGACAAGCCGCACAAGCGATCCTTAGGTCCTGAAATGCATTTTGTTGGTGACGTCACACTCCCAAGCCCTAAGAAGGAGTGAAATGTCTCACCTTTCACTGACACTTTAACTGTTCTGACTGGATTGCATTTCATAGCAGAAACTAAACTGCTAATCCTGTTCCAGTCATATCTCAAATCCCTCTGGGAAAATGTATCTTATTACTAGCAAAGCCTCTGCTGAATTATCTTCCTAAATGGGACGTCTTTGACTAAAGCAAGACTGAGCAAAGAAAAGAAAAAAAACCTCTTCTTTAAGACAAATCAGATTTGTTAGTTGATGAAATATATGCCAGTATTGTCTATTAGCCACACATGGAGAAGTCAGGCTCTGCGTCACCTGCCAATAGGCAGTAAAACACATTATGACTCCCAGTGATGGCTAAAAGGCTCAAATTCTTAGATGGAGGTGAAAGGGGTGATTATGGCAGCAAAAAGTATTGCTGGATTTCCACACGAGACAAGCATTCTGTGTGTTTGATGTGTTTTTGTGTTAATAATCATTCCATAAAGTGCTCTGGGGCACTGAGGATCCGTTTAACAGTCGGATGGTTCTGCAGTAGGTGCTATTAAGGAAACAGATGTTTTGTGATTTGATAGTTTTGAGTTTTTTCCCTGAGGGAAGGGTCACCAGGAGGGTCTTGTTGGGGGTGTGTGATGTTTTATAGGATTTTCAGACCTTCGTGCTGAATGCAGATCACATAGATGTCTGATATGGGTGTGAGTGTGCAGTTGAGGATTTTGGAGGCATTGTGTATTCTGTGACAATTCCTTGGCCGAGCAGTGCAGTTGCCATACCATACCAATATAGAAACAGTAAGCAGACTTTGTGGAATTGTTGTCAACCCTTGCGGGAGACCCAAAACTTTTGAGTTGATACAAAAAGCAAAGCTCTGGTGGGTTTGGTTGGTGATACAGAACAGGTTGTCACCCCATTACAAAGTGGAGGAGTTTATTGTACCCAGAGACCCACAGTAATGCTGTTCACTTTCCACTTCCACACCATTTATGGCCAGTGTCAGGCGCATGACTTCATCCTTTCTAAAATCCACCACTAGCTCTTTGGTTTGATAGATACTCTGTTTGAGATTGCAGAGATGCCATCCCTCTACCAGTGATTGTACCTCTGTTCTACAAGCTGATTCAAATCAAATTAGCCCAAGCACAGTTGTGTCATCGACAAATATAAAGAATTTGACAATGTTATAGATAGTATTTCAAACATTTGCCTCCAGAGAGTACAGAAGATGTGACAAAACACAACCTTGAACTGTGCAACTGCTCTCTGGTGAAGAAAATTGAAAATAAGGAGATACAGTATCTGACAAAACCTGACCTAAACATGACTGATTTGGCCCTTGGCTGAACAAGATGGTTAAATATATCTACATACCAGATGTTCAAATATTTTAATTATTAGAGTTGTTGCATCTACAGGACTGTACGTAGTCATTTAGTTACACTGATGTTGGCTTTCTTTGGCGCACGTGTTATAACAGCAGATTTAAAATTAGCAGGCATGCTTCACCAAGTCTCTCATAGACATACAGACACAGTTCAACACCATGTTAACATAGCATGGCTCAATCTTGACTTTATTTCCATTTCAACTAATACAGTGATAGAACAATTAGCACCAGTGGTTTGTAAATGTTGATATTAAATTTTTAGGATCCCTAAAATCCTAGCTTTACATGAATATTGGTATTTTTGTTAATTGTTTGTTTATTTTGTTGTTTACATTGTTAATATTTGTTCATTTTCTTGATTATTCTATCCTGTATGTTCATTTTGTTGCTTATTTTATTCCCTTTAATTGTTTGTTTTGTTTATTTTTCATCACGTTCCTGATTATTTTATCCATGCCTTTGGTCCCTAAACTTATGTAGAAAAGAGCCAGATTGATAGATTAACAAACCACCACAACACAGAAAGTGAATTGTTAACCCCCCATCCTCCAGCTCAAATTAAACTTGTGCTCCTCATATGCATTATCACTATCTAATATACTGCCTGGCCAAAAAAAAGGTCACCACCTGGATTTAATGAAGCAAATAGGTACGAGCCTCGCATTGGATAATTTCTGCATGGATGATTATGTTTCAGCTGGCAACAAGTGACATAAGGATAGTAAGGAAACATCATCTTTGAAGAAAAAATGTGGTTGGAAAAAAATCTTGAATGATCATGACCGGTAATCACTTACATGTGTGGTGAAATCAAATTGTAAAAAAATAAAAAACAACAGTAGAACTCAGGACTGTGTTTAATAGTGAAAGCAAAAGCATCCAGGTGGTGACCTTTGTTTTGACCAGGCAGTGTTTATGCTGTACTGTATTTTTATATATGCACTGAACTTGAAAGGACATGTTAGTGTTATTGTTGAATGTCTCTACCGAGTCTGAGATAGATTTCAGCCACAGAATAATCTCTGGAAGCCTCTTCCTCAGTCAGCTATTACTGATACCTTCACCTCGTCTCGATTTTTAGACATAAACTAAAACTTTTTAATAAACTTTGCTGACTCTTTTAAACATCTGAACCTTGCTTTGCCCTCTTCAGATCGCTGCGAGCGAATTTAGTGTTCACCATATTGATTGTGTTTCCCTGCTAGCTTGCAATAACTTACTGAGAAAGTAGGTGTTTGATTATCTGAAACTTGTTTAAAAAAAAAAAAAACACATACATTTACGTGGGCTGAAGATCTGTGACCTGAACCCTTGAGGATCTAGTCCTGTATTCTCCACACTCTTGGCAGGCAGAAAAAAAAGCACAAACCACAGATGAGTTGGTTTTATGCGGCTCTGATCACAGCTACTGGAGATGGTGAATTTGAGATTTCAACCCAAAAGTCAGTATCTTTAACTTTTGCTTCTCTGAGGTCTAGTTCCCTGTTAAAAAACAAATACATTGTTTAGTATGAGGCAATAACATTTTAAGATTTCTTTGTCCTTGGGTGTCTGCCTCTGTAAATGCTCAGTAAAAGCTGCGGGAGCTCAAACCAAATAGTGGGAGGGAGAAAGGAGCGGTAGACGCTCAAGAGACAAGCAGCTACAGAGAAAAAATACGGAGTGGAGGAGAAACTTTGTAAAATAGCAAATACTGTGTATAATAAAGGAGTCACCATGACGTAGGGAAAGCAAGGAAAAGATGACCAAGATAATGTGACAGGGCAACAAGACAAATAAAGAAAAGGAAATGAAAAAGAGGGAAGACGATAAAGTATGATGTGCTGATGGTACTAGTGATTGTGTCCTTGGGAAAAACATTTACAGGTGGCTTTATGACTCAGTGTCTTATCTGGAAGCTGTGAAATGTATCTGAGAGTCCCCTAGCAGTTATCTCATAAAGGATTTTACCAAAGGAAATAAATATTTTGTGAATCAGTTTGCGCTGCACAGATGCAAATAAGGATTCACTTGTCTTTTCAAAGTCCCGTGTGGATCTAATATATCCCTGAGGTTTAGTAGTAGCCCTCGAGGCCATCACGAGAACCAGCGTTAACCCTTTTAACTCATTGTGCTCTGACCAGTGGTGCATTTGAAATTGGAGAAGGCCTTGTAAATGTCAGCACAGACTGAGTTTCTCCAGGCAGTAGGCCAGGAGGCTACAGCAGCAGCAGACAGAGCCAAGGCAAACATAGTACCAGTGAAAGCCATTACCATGACGACGGAGGATGCCGCTTCTAGCTATCCATTTGGACCACATGGTGTGCTTGAATACACAAAGTCAAAGTAACAACCAAACAACACATACATATTATGCTTTACCCTTTCATGCCCTTTCAACCCTTAGTACACTGTCCTACAAATGCAAAGGGACAATCACATTAAATTGGAATAGGAATTTTAAAATTAAGGCAAAAAGCAAAGCAAAATGCAATAAGTCAGTGAGTATTTTAACTTAAAAATTAATAAAATAATCAGGAAAAAGGAGCCATATAAGAAGCAAAAGATACAAAAATGCCAAGGAAAATTAATAAAAGTGAACGTGAGCAGAAGAAAAATGAATGAAATAAGAAGCAAAATGAAGCAAAATGAACCTAAATAAACAAAATAAGGAAAACAATCAAGAAATTGTTGAGAAGGGATCAAACAAAAACAACAAAATAATCAAGAAAATGAACCAAAGTAGATACAAAATGAAGAAAAAGAGTCAAGCTTTTACATACTAGAAACTTTCAAGAACATTTTTTTTCTCTATTTCAAAGTTTGCACTTTGCCTTTGTATTTGCTTGATTAATTATCTTAGCTACACACACATTTGTTAAATGTTGTTATTTATTTATTTTATTCTATTCTATGAAGCACTTTGTGGCTTTTGTTCTTGAAAAGCACTATATTTACTTATGTTTGTATAATCAATATTTGTCTTAGCTTGTCTACACCTATAAATTGCCCTAGTACAGGGGTTTGCAACTTGTGCCATCACAGGCACTTGTGGCTGTTTAGCCCTTATCCAGTGGCTTTATCCAGAGACAAAACACAAACTAATAAATTAAAATGAACAAGATAAATCAACAAAAAGAAGAAAAAACTACCTAATTACAAAAAAATCAGGCAAAACTGAAGACAATAATCTACAAAATGAACAATATAATCAAGATCATGAACAAGATTGAACAACATAACTAATAAACTATTCAAAAATGAACAAGACAATTCATAAAACAAATAAAAACAGAACAAGATAATGAGAAAAATGGATCAAAGACCAAAATAATGAACACAACTAAGATAAAACAGATCAAAATGATCAAACATGAACAAAAATAATCTAGAAAATGAACCTTCACAAAAGTGAATGAAGTAATAAAAATAATGGAGAAATGAACTAAACAATCAATAAAATCAACATAAATGATCAAGCAAATGAGCACAATATGAAAAAGGGGAAGCAAGTGATGAGCAATGCAACTAAAATTAAAATTCATGAAATAATAGACAAAATTTTAGAAAAAAACATACATTTGCTTGATTAATTAGCTTAGCTATAGACACACACACACACACACACACACACACACACACACACACACACACACACACACACACACACACACACACAC